>JAKELK010000209.1:0-109837 GCA_021525775.1 Lactarius deliciosus
CGTCGCATCCAGCGCAACTAGAACCCACAAGAACGTGCTGACAGATATTTCCCAAGACCAGTCCAGCGTCATGCGAGATTTTAGATACATGGCAGACCTTTGAGATGAAATTGGGGGTTTGGCGCCTGGATTTAACGGTGGGCGGTAATCCGGCTGGTAGTGAGCAGCTACCTGGCAGTCGTAGCACCAGGACCAAGACCAAGCCACCAAAATAATTGAGAAGAGCAGACGTCAGGCGGCCGGGCCGCCACCAACCCAAATAGGCGCCTATTTTGCTGTCATGTTGTTCAACTTACCATGACTCTCAAGTTCCCTGTCCAGACAGATCGTCCGTTCACTTTCTCTGTCATCACATCATTATCATTCCCTTCTCAAAGTTATGAAAAAGAACCGCCGTCGTTCAAGGAAGGAAAAGGGGGCACGTTTGACCCGCAAAATGAAACGCTTGTCGAGCACCGTCAATTGGGCGTGTGGGACCTCTACATAGAGCGCGACCACAAGCTATCGTTCCTTCCTTCTTTGTGGAAAATCGAGGAGTATGTTGGGATGTGGAACGATCTCCCCTACCTGTTGAGGACTATACGTGACGTGGGCACTGTAGCATGGCCGCTGCTGTTGCTCTACGTAGCAATCATGACAACGAGCTCATTGGTTCCAGCCTTGAATCTATGGTGCGTGTGTCTTTCTATAGGTGACACAGGATCACTCAGGTCCGTTCCAGGTTCTATGGGCACCTGCTCGACATTGTGAGTTTGAACAACCGGATTCGCTCGAACTTCCCTTAGCTGAGTTCTCTATAGGTCCAGTCTGCCGTCGACAATCACACCGTAGACGCACATTTCCTCATCCAAATAGCCGGAGGGCGGGTCCTCTGCGCGGTGGCCGACCACCTTCTTCATTACGCGGGGAAGAAGGTTTCTACTTCCCTCAATGGGCGTATCAAACGGTTCTATTCGGCACACATCTTCCACGCCATGGCTCGCCTCGACGTGCCCACCTGGGATGACCCCGTCGTATCGGCGCAGATCGATGCGCTCGTTCCGAGAGGGGAGAATACTGTCCCATGGGTCGCGATCATGAATCTGGTTAATACCGGGTCTACACTCCTCCGAATGTTCTCTCAGACGGCCGTCCTCTTTGGCGTTCTGCGAGAGCAAAGTGATGGGTTGTTGCTCTGTCTGCTTTCGTTTGCCGGCGATGCTACGTCTTTTTTCAGTTTCTCAAACGGAATCAACGTACGTGGAGGTGGGTGTGTCCTTGGTACCCGCTTTCGAACTCTGCTGAGAGATGTCATCAGCTTGGGCCGCCACCACACACGACGAAGATTTCATGAGGATGGAGGGCCTTAAGCGCCTTATCAGCCGTTCCACACATCGCAAGGAACTTGTCGCAGGCGGCCTTACCGAATACCTGACAGCGGGTGAATGTCAAATCCTTCACGATAGTATGGGTCTAGCTGACTCCTTTGTAGAATATCGTGGCTTGGTCGACCGACTAGGAGACCGCGCCAGTGACTTTTGGTCGATTTACACCAATTCCTTCACTTATGACGCCCTCCAACCTATGCGTCTTCTCAGACTTCCGTTGGGTGAGTTACCCCAGGTACGTCCGTGGATTGGTCACGTCGCCCTTGGATCTCACATGCCTTTAGATCGTCTTTACTCTCCGAGCCGTCCAGCAACCCATGTCGATACCGGTGTCTCTTGCCTCCCTTCATCTCGTGCAACGGGCATCAGGTTCCTTTATGGGAAACGTGAGAACGCTCCTAGAACAAACGGGGAACATGTCCGAGCGATTGTCGGCCCTAAGACAACTGTATGAGGCCGGCAATATCGCGAACAATGTTGCAGACGGAACTACACCATTCCCGGAGAACGAACAATCGATACGCGACGGGATAGCTATTGAATTCAGGTATTTTATAGGTTTTCTGTAGATTTTCTAGCACTCATGAGTTCCTAGGAATGTCTCGTTCCGGTATCCCGGAAGCGAAGATTACGCACTACGTGACATTTCCTTTAGAGTCCATCCTGGCCAGCTCTGCGTACGTCCAAGCATACTACATGAGTAAACCCCTCTTAATCCGCCTTGCGCCTAGGTCATCATTGGTTCGAACGGATCTGGCAAGAGCACAATACTCAAGCTAGTTGCTCGGATATACGACCCCACAGAGGGAACCATCCTCATCGACGGACACGACATCAAGACATTGCGTCTGGCGGACGTTCGACGCGCATTGGCGATCCTGTTCCAGGACTATACCCACTTTCCTCTCTCTGTAAGTCTATATACATGCGTGCCCTTTCCGAGCCCGCCAACGACGTACGTACGATCACAGGTCAGGGAAAACATTGCCCTTGGTGACCCGAGTCGGGCACACGACGATGCCGCAGTCGAGGAGGCGGCACGTCTGGGAGGCGCGTCCGAGTTGATCGCACGGCTCCCAGATGGCTTCGACACCTACCTTGAGCGCCCCGTGCGTGATATATATTCGGGGATACCGGATGGCACGACAACGCTGTTCGGGCGGAAAGTTGATCATGGGCGTTTACGGGGTTTCATCGACACCCCGACCGACCATGGGCTGAGCGGCGGGCAAATGCAGAGGCTTGCAGTGGCGAGGACGTTTATGCGCTCTTCGTCGACGGAGCGAGGCGTCGGGCTACTGCTGTTCGACGAGCCAAGCGCGTCGCTAGATCCTACTGCTGAACACGGTGCGATATTTCCGTAGCGTGCATTCGTCTCATTCGTGCTGAAAGGACCCGTCTGTTAGATCTCTTCTCACGGCTTCGGGAGTTACGAGGGAGCAAGACGATGATATTCTCGACGCACCGGTTTGGAAATCTAACACGTCATGCTGATTTGATCTTGTCTGTTCACTTTTGTTTATTTTTCGCCTTGGCTGATGGGTTTTCAACAGATATATGAATGATTCGTTGATCGTCGAGGCGGGCACGCACGAGGAGTTGTTGCAAAGGAAGGGATCTGACTACGCTTGGCTCTGGCGTATGCAGGCCCAAGCATTCTTATGACCAATGACGCGATGACGTACTGTACCACGAACAATGCAACGATGGAACATCTACTTCGAATACATTACTGTGTGCCTTGGGTTTACACTTCACTTTGCATAACTATGCGTGACCCAAACTCTTTCTGAAATGTACAAAAAAGAGCAAAGGAAGATTTCTTTACCCTTCCCGGGCCGTACCTCCCTCGCTCCTGTAAGAGAGTGGCTTTGCGTTGCGTCAAATGTTTTGAGAGAACTGAGGCGCCGTTGCGCGCCATGGCGAAGTGGAGTGAGAGCCCTGTTGATGCTTCACATCTTGAGGGTGTGCTTTCGCGCTTGCCGGTGCATGTGAAGAAAGTTACCCCGTCCCACAATAGCTCGACCTCGTTGTTCAGAGGTCCCATCATGTCTTAGGAGGGGGGTAGATCGGACTGCCGTCAAAATGTGGTGTTGGCGCACTAGCAGGTGTTCTAATTGTGGCATGCGCTCACGCTTATTGTACCCATGTCCTATTATTTTAATTTCTCGAATCGAGTCGGCCGTGGCTCGTGGATTGTTCGCAAGCGGGGGCACAGAACATCTGCATTATATATATGCGCGCGTTGTAGCCAGGGTGTTTACAGTACTAGGGCGAGATATCAATAGGAAAAGGGGTTCAAGAAAGTGTACGCAAAACGGAATATGGTGTCAGGGAACGACTCGGAAAGAGGTAGGTGTGCAAGTAGGTGCTTGAGTTGATGTGTGAAAATCTGATGAAAATAACGGCAAAGCGCAAGGCAAAGCGACGTGTCGAATCCGAAAGCGTGGTCATGACGTTGAGCAATTCCAGTGCCTGTGGGTCCGCGCGGCTGCTGTCCTTCACAGAATACACATGGCAATGAACAAGTAAGTCCCAGGCCTTTTACTCATTGGTTTTAATAACTTGAACGAGCGAGGGCCGAACGAATCACGTGTAAGTTGGAATATTCGCGGAGCGGAGATCATATTTTCTGACTGGGAATTCTGGTTGTAGATCCAAGTTGACGAGGCTGAGCCCTGTTTCCTCATAAATTCTGGTTAAATGAGCCTTCTACAGGAGAGTATAGGCCACGTAACATGTTCACTAGTCCGTACTAACCTATGGGGAAGGCGGAAGGCCGAGCGTCGCATTCAAGTTCTTCGCAAGGTTCTTCGTTCTTCGCGGACTCGGAGGGACTCGGAAGTTACGTCCGGCGACTCGTCCGAGTCTCCGAACTCTTTGGGATCGATAATACGAAGGGCCATCTAGCTCAAGCACGATTAAAACAGCAATAGAACTCACGGTTGGTCATATGTTCTTTAAGGAACAACCCCGGCCACGGTCTCCGAGTCCTTATCGATGCCGCCCTGGATAGTAAAACTGACAGCCTGGCTACGTCAAAAAACGGTCAGTGATCATCATCATCATTCAGCCCTTGAGACTGACTACCGCTGTTGGATTTGGTGCTGTCGAATTTAATACACCTATTGCTTCTACAGGTCCTTGTGCTGTCGTCAGAGATACCCCTCAGGCTTTCTACTAACCGGCCTAGTCAGAAGGAATTGCACCTGTCGCAGAAGGAACGCCAAATGTTTGAAACCCCAGGACCGATCCGATAAGGTGATCCATGGGAATACATTTGTAGAGTTGACAGATGGGGGATTCTGTAAGGAAAATTATTTCCTCTTCGCCCTCCAGCGAACGGGGGGACGTCAGATAGCTGTACCACGAGCCTGCCCACGGGGGGAAGCAGGAGAAAAGTCAGGTTGTGGGGGGGTCAAACAAGGTGTGGTAGTTCTGACGCCCAATGGCGTAGGTACGTTGATCCAAACCTGGGAAAAGGCAACACCGCCGGCACTTCGCATTTGTTTCACGTATACCCCCTCCCTTGAAAAAAGCCACCCCAGAGTCGCAGGCGTTGCATTATAGCCGTCCCTCTGGCTTAGTTGTTTTAGTTGTGTTCTCCCCTCCTGTTCGTAAAGAACCTGCTCCTGCTCCCCGAAATCCGAATCGACTCGTCAGATGGCACCCACTCAGCCACTCTATCAAACCTTCTGTACCCTCTTAAGGGTTATATCGGTAAGAGTACTGGAACTGATTTCTTGGCGTTCAGAATTCACACTAGGACCACGACAGGTGTGTTTTACTGCCATTAACCGTTAGCCCCACCGACTACAGCCTCATCAACCATAGCCCGCTCATAGAAGTTTTCGGAGCAGCCTCTGGTACGCGGTCTGTGTTTTGGTGAGGAGGATGTGTTTTAACCTCAGGGCCTTCCGCTCAGTTCCCGTCGCTTCACTCCAGACATGATGCTCCCATAGCCCTCGATCGCGGCAGACTCAGACCCCTCTCCTAGGGCGGTGTTTCTTTCTCTCCGACACTCCTACCCATTTTCCAAAATCCCGCGTTTGTCCCACGGGTAAGCGGCATAGACGATGTGCGGAGCTTACAAACCTTCATCGCATGGAGATTTTGGATTTCGGCACTTTCATTACGGACGTTTTTGCTGGTTCTTGCGCAATCGTGGTTCCAGAGTGAGAGACCTATAACGAAGGCAACATGATCAAGTGCCGAGGGTACCCACAAAATTGCAGTAGCCGGAAATAGGTGGTCATGACGTTGTCGCCCGTATAAATGGGCGGATCCCGCCTTGACACTGGTCTCGCCATCTGCAACGACATCACAGCAGTCCGCAGTCCACAACTATGGACTTCAGCAGCGACCGGATGGCCCCAGGCGTCTTCCAGAAGAACTCTTCCCATCCTAGCTCGAGCTGGGTGAGTTTGTCATCGCCGTTTTTGTTTCGCAAACGACGCGAACGTTGCTTCCCATCATAGGAAGAGTACTGCAGCCACGAAAACTGCAGCTCCACTAATTTTTATTCTTTTCGTATGTCCTACACTTCCCTCCCGTCTCAAGACCCGGGTCTCACGCCCGGAGGAATTTTGATAGGTGAATATCTCGAGTCTTCTTTCGTCGCACCACCTCACCAGGATAACCACCTAGTTGGACACCCGTCGCCAACTTCCCAACATGTCCCGGCACAGGCCACCTCCTACTCGATGGCGTCCAGTGTCCCCCCTGGCCCTTCCGAGTCTATACCCTCGTCGTCTTTCTACCCACCTTACCCGCATCGCCCAGGATACTCTCATGCGCCTTCCAGTTACCCTCAGGCTCTATACGATCCTCTGCCGGAAATGTCTTCCGTATCACCCGAACGGCTGGATATGGTGGGCAATTTTACATTCCCATTGAGCCGGACTCATCGTCTTTCTCTGTGATCCAGCCCGTATCGAGGATTGGCTCTGCGGGTCACATCCAGCCATCATATCCCACTCCAATGCGTTGCAGAAACAGAGCTTCCGCGTCCCGGCCGAATGCGCAGCCGCCCTTATCGAAACCTTTCGTGCGCTGTCCTGACTGCGGCGCTGAATGCGGCCGTCCACAAGATGCAAAAAGGCACCTGTTATCACACCTTCCATGTTGGATCGCTTGCTCGTTTGACGGTTGCACTTGGAGGGGGTATCGTCCGGATACTTTTAGGAAGCATTGGTATAGCGAACACCGGTCCACTAGCCAAGTGCCCGACGAAGTCGGTTCCAAGTTATATGAACCAGGACCACTCGTGGAGGGAATCGTCGGAGGCTCCGTTTCGATGGGAGACGCGGAAAATAGGGCCATCACATGGATCAAGAATATAGCCTTAGCGCTCGACAAGCAAGAATTATTCATGGATCCTTGGGGTCGAAAAGGAAGGCCCCCCGGCAATACTCTCATTTTGCGGAGAGGACGAAGGCAATACCCGTCACGTCATCCATCTGCGTTCTCTTCGGTCCCTCCAGCCAAGCTCTGGGCATCAACTCCCACTACACATCCTTACCCGGACTCTTCGCGACCCAGGGAGCGGAGTTATTTATGACATACCTAACGGATCGTTATTCTATTCCTGCGACGACAGGATCATTACGTGACACCTCTTTTGGTCTCACGACGATACGTTACCTTCTTTTGAAAAGGCCCCCTTAAGTTACGGTAGTATCGTTTGCCTTTGTCCAAATCTGCGAAGTCCGAACGGTTGGTAATTGTCTGAGATACAAGACCTGTGTTGTGCATTGGATCACAGAAAAATTAATACTCTCGTTTATGAAATTCCTCGCTAGAGCCTCCCATGCGATAAGTGAACACTGTGCCGTACGTGCTGTAATCGTGAAAAATAAGAATGATAGGTCGTTGATATCCAGATCAAGCCAAGTTATCAAGATCATGTGGTCCGGGCAAGAATCCGCGCTGTAGTCTGTGGTGCCAGTGACAAGTATGAAAGTAAGGTCAACCGCTAGGGAGTATTACTGTGTACGTTACAGTATATGCACCCTTCAAGTTGTCATCAACGAGCAATTGATCCAGTGTCAAACCATCATCACCATCATTCCCATCTGTCACAAGCTCTAGACCCATTCCTTCAAACTCTTCCTCCTCTTCAGTAGCTATGACAACCTCTCGAAGTCTAAGACAACGTCATTGCGGTACGTACATTTCGTGCACTGTAAAGTTTCTACGATATCTCCCTCGAGGCGATTGCGTCGCTTGCTAAGAGTCATACTGACAGAGGAGAAAACACCTTGACATTCAGCCGGTGGCACTGTGATAGCATAGTCACGAGCGAAGGCGCACCAATTGGGTAACGAGGCACATTTACCTATTCAGAAGGTGTGGATAGGTTCGAGACTTTCGAGTTGAAAGATCAGTTTTTTTACACACGTGCGTGCACTTTGTAGTCAGGGTGCTTATTAGGGCGATATATCGAATTTAGACAATAGGAGAAGGGCTCAGGCCTCAGGGAAAGAGAGTACGCAAAAGGGAGTAATTTAGTCATGGGACGAAAGGTAGGTGTGTGAAAAGTGTGTGAAGAGGGCGCCAGGCACCAGGAAGGCAGCGTACCCGAATGCGAGAGTGGACGCCCCCGTGGCGCACGCCTGTTGCCTTTTACGGTATGCATCCAGGAGATGAACGAGCAACAAGTCTCAAGCTTTGAGCCATACCCGTCGGGTTATTGCAGAACGAGCGAGACGTGAACGAATTCTGTGGAACGGCGTAAGTTGAATATTCGCGAAGATCGTATTTTCTGACCAAAAAACCCAGTGTGTTTTTCCAAAAAATTTTGCAAAAAATTGAAAACTCGGAGGCCAAGCCCTGCTCCACGTTAATTCTGGTGAAATGAGGTTTCCACAAGAGTTCGTGCCAGTGACAAGAGAGCATAGATCACGAAGCATGTCGAGTCATTCACACTACTAGTGTCAGGTCCGTATAAAGAAGATGGAAGACCGAGTGTTCATTGAAGTTCATTCTTCGTACCACACGTTTGAACTTCGCGTCGGAATCAACACTACCGTGACTGCGGCCAGACTCTGGGTCGCAGTTCTCGTCCCAATCTAGGACCGATCATAACACCTCCATTGAACGAAGGGTCGTCTAGCTCAAACACGATTAAAATGGCAATGGAACCGTGACCTACGGTGGGGTCATATGTTCTTCAAGGAACAACCCAGTCTCCTTATCGTTGCTACCCCTGGACAGAATTGACAGCTCGGCTACGCACCAAAAAAAGTGGTAATGGCTATCTTTCAGCGTAATTTCAGCACTTGAGACTGACAACCTGGGTTGCATTGGGTGCAGTCGAATATGATACGCCTATTGCTTCTACTGATGGCCTGGCGCTGTTGTCAGAATATATTCCCTTTCTACTAATCGGCAGAGCCAGAAAGAACTTCGTCTTTTGCAGAAGGAATACCAATCTTTTGAGACCCTGGGACCAATCCGATAAGGAGACCCATAGGAAAATATCCGTGGAGTCGATAAATGATGGGGACTTTGGAGGAGGAAGTGGCCCCCACGTCTTTGCCCTTGAGTGAATAGAGCAACGTGAGCTGACTGCACCGCGAACCTCAAACTGCTCCAGAAGGGGGGGGGAGAAAAATCCGTTTATGGGGGTTTCAAACAGGGTGGGTTGAATCTGACGCCCAATGGCAGGTACCTTGGTCCAACTCAGGAATGATTCCCAACACTGTCACGGTTGACACCTCGGTTTTGTTCCACGTGCATCCACCCTTGCAAAAAGCCACCCCGCTGTTGCAGGCGGCGCAGTGCAGCCGTCTCTCTGCCAGTGGCCTGGCTGTGGTTTCCTATCCTGTTCGTACAGAACTCCCAATCCATTCGTTCCCCCCGAACTTCGAATCAGCTCGTTGAATGGAACCCACTATGCTACTATATCAAACCTTCTGAGGACTGATAAGCGTTATATTGGTAAGAGTATTGGCATTGGTATTTTGATGTTCAGATTTCACACTACTAGTAGGACCGCGACCAGGTGCATCTACCATTAATCGTTAACCTCATCAACTGTAGCCTGCCCATAGAATGTTCCAGCGCAGCCTCTCTAGTATGATAGCTCTGTGTTTTGGTGGAGAGGGGGACGTGTTTTAACCCCTGGAGTTTTCGCTGAGTTTCCGTCGCTTCTTCCCTGCTTTATGCCCTACCCCCGATCGCTGCATAGACCCCGCTCCTGGGGCACTGGGCAGTGCCTCTTCCTCCCAGATAACCATACCAATTTTCTAAAATCCCGCGTTTATCCCACCGGTAAGCGGCGTAGACGTCCAAGGCCGCGCATTTGAACTCTGTACTCGAGGCAAAGACGACACAGGCGACAAACCAATACGCCGAAAACGACATCCCTTCATCACATACTGATTCCGGGTTTTGGCGCCTTTGCGGCCTTCTTTGCCAGTCCCCGCGTAACTGTGGTTCCAGAGTTACAGAACTTGTCACGAAGGTTACGCGATGAAGTACCGAGAGTGCCCAGAAGGTTGCGTTAGCAGGAAACGTTAGGTGGCTGTGGCGTCTTCGCTGGTATATATATGTATGTGTAGGCCCTGTCTTGACACTGGCCTCACCACCTACGACGGTCACGGCGATACACAGCTATGAACTGTGGCAACGGCGACTGGACAGCGGCTGGCGTTTCCTGGAAGAACTCTCCTTGCCCTAGCCCAAATCAGGTGAGTTTGTTTTCGCCGGTTTCGTTGCACAAACGGTGCGAACGTTGCTCCTCTTCATAGGAAGAGTACGGCGACTATGGACAACCCGGCGTTCATTCTTATCATATGTCTCACGCTTCCCTACCAGCGGAAGACTCGAATTTCAAGCCTAGAGGAATTTTGACAGTTAATGTTGATCTTCAATATCCATCCCACTCCGAACCCTCTTCCACTGCTCCACGTTTTCAGGGGAGCCTCCCAGTTGGACACCCATCTCCGACTCCCCATCACCACGTCTCTGCACGGACAACTTCCTGCCTCATGGCGTCCGGTACCCCCTTTGGCGCTCCTATAGCCCCGCCGTCTTTCTGTGTCACTCCCCCGCACCTCCCAGTATGGTCTCCTGCGCCTTTCAGCTACTCTCCATACGATCATCGGCTGGCAATGTCTTCCGTGTCACCTGAGCGACTAGACATTCAGGTGCGCGATATCTTATATTCCTGTTGAGCTGGACGACTCATCCGCGTGATCTAGCCGATCTCAGTATCGGGGGTTAGCCCTGGAAACTACGTTCAGTCATCATATACCTTTCCGACGCTTCGCCAAGGCAAACTCTCTGACGCCCCCCCGATTGTGCACCCTCCGAGATCAACCCTGCGCACCTGGCTTTGTCCTCGCTGCCGCGAACCATTTCGCCGCCCGCAAGACAGAAAACGACACCTATTGTCACATCTTCCCTATTGGGTCGCTTGCTCGCATGGCGGGTGCACTTGGAGAGGATACCGACTTGATGCCTTTAGAAAACATCGGTATAGCGAACACCAGTCCACTAGTCAGGGATCAGACGAGAATGGTTCCAGGTTATATGACCCGGGGCCGCTTGTGGACGGAATTGTTAGAGGCTCCATTTCAATAGGAGACGCAGAAAATTGGGCCATCACATGGATCAGGAACATGGCCTTATCGCTCGACAAGGATGAATTATTCATGGATCCTTGGGGCAGAAAAGGGAGGAATTTGAAGAGCTCTCGGCAACACTCTCGTCTTGCGGAGAGGACGAAGGCGCTACCTATCATATCACCCACACCTGCGTTCTCTTCGGCCCCTCCAGCCAACCTCTGGACATCAGCCCCGAGATCAGCCCCCACCACGCACCCCCCCACGCACTCTTACCTGAACTCCTCGCAACCCCAATTGGAGCGGAGCTACTCACCTACCCTGCTGACATACCTGCTACACCACAGCCCCCGTTCCCGGAGCGTTCCCGGGGACCCCTAAACTGACGTGAGCGTTACGTGACTCGATCTCTTCATTTTGGTGCGACAGCACAGCACCCTCAATAACTCAACTAACAAACAAGTCCCGAGCCTACTTCGCGACACGGTACCTTCTTCTGAACGGGCCCTCTCACGGTAGTATTTGTTGTTTGCCTCTCTTCAATGTCCGCGGGTACTTGTTTTAGATAGGCTACATGACCCGGAATATAAATTGAATCACAAAAAAAATACATCATTTCTTGCACCGTCTATGAAATTCCCGCTAGAGCCTCCTTCGTGATAAATAAGGTGATAGAAGCGAAAATTGTGTAACAGTGCCCGTAAAAAAGGGTGATGATGTGCCATGAAATCTGCTAAACTAAATGAAGCTAAGTTTATGTGGTCCGTGCAGGTCTGGCTCGGTGTCCATGAACGTAGCAGGACTGCGATTTTGATCAAGATTTTGATGCGATTCTGTTTCGACTCCGAGATTGGATTTCGCTTACTGTACTGTGAGTATTAGTACTGTATGCCAACTTGGACTGGGAATCCTCACATTAGTGGCTAATACGTAACTTATTACAGTACAGGAGAACGCCCATCAGAGTGTCCGCATGTCAAGCTGTCAAGACCCACAAGGTCTGATGATAACTCATGACAACGTGTGTGGAATCCCGTCTCCCTCAGAATCTCGACCCCACACAGTAAAGTCTAGGGAACCACTATGTAAGGAAGTGTAATCGTCAACGCGTTGCACGCCTGCTTGACTTTTACCACTCGTCAGCGCCAAATAATACTTGACCCGACTCCGGGTCATGCAAAGGGAACCTACCTGCGCGGGTTCGCGAATTTATGACTTCTAGACGCACGATACTCAGCTCCCTAGTTCGGCGCGCAAGAGTGCGAGGACGCTACAGTTCAGGCCCTGCGGTTGAGACCCCTGCCGTCAGAAATACGACGACTCGGAGATTAAGTACCTGGTACAAGCTCCCACCGCTATCGGTGAGTCTGTCGACTTTCTCCGTGTTGTGTTTTACATATGCGGTGTAAATCCATAATCCACACCACAGTCCGATGTCCCTGACTATAGACTCGTCGGCACACAGCTTCTGAATAATGCGCTCCTTCCCGAAGGGCGATGTGACGGGCAGATTCTATGCCACAGAAGGTATAGATGCACGGGGTCTCGAAGCTAGCAGCGTTGTCGATTCACCGTTTCAGTGGAACTTCTTTGAGCTTCCCGACAATGGCAAGACTTACGTTTACATTCGCTCTCATATTAGACTTTTGGGTGATCCTAGCTGGGATTAAGTTTCGCTGGTTAAGCGGGGCTCCTAAACAGGGTGTTAATGTTCAAACGATTGAGCAATGCAACTCCCGTGCGCGCGAGTACAGGCGCGCTCGGAGTCGTGTTGCCATCACGTCCACGCGCAGCAGCCACATCAGCACCGCGTCACATGAAGACGCCAGCACCTCCAACTTCTTCGAAGCTCGGCCAGGCTGCGCGGAAGTCCCACTCCTTCGGCGTGTCTTGCGAAGACGCCACAAATCCCCTCAGCACGCCAAGAAACTGCGACAGGCAGCATAATTTCGACATCATGTGCCGCACCTGGTTTGCAAACATCACGCATCCCCAAGCGCCTTGCTACTTCTGCTCCCTTGGCGTCCGCCCACGAATGCGAAGAGAACAGTAAGGGAGATGACAAAGGCCCATGCTGGGCTAGCGGTGCCACCCGCGGAGTAGAAATTTGTTCTCGATTCGATTGCGTGGAAGATGGGGTCGAAGATTTTATGTGTGACATGTGACGCGTGACCGCTTCACGATTCCGTTTTGTAGTATGGCGCATGAATTAATGCCATCGCGAGGGTAATATGCTCTTTTGAATGAGCGACAACAGCATTGAACAACAGCCTCAGAAACCGCTGCCGTGCTAAGATCACGTAGACAGAACAACCAAATAACAAAATCAACGGACAACTTGAATTAGGGAAACTTGCCGTGTCTGGTACGAAAGGCGGAGCACGATAGGTCAGATCTTCTAGAACCTGTACATAATGCACGGAGACAGAGGGGAACAACTTTGGCATTGCAACACTGCGGGAACAACCGTCCTGTATATACATGCGTGCTCCGTCCGAGTCCGTAGTCAAGACGTAGTTACCAGGGCGAGTAGCGGGTCTAGACAATAGAAGTATAAGGTCGAGGAAAGTGTGCAGAGGGAGTGTGCAGAGGAATGGAAAGGGTACATGTGGGAGAAGTAAGGGGAGAAAGGCGCAACGTGTCGCCGAATGGGAAAGCGTGGTTATGATGTTGAGCGCTGAGCGGTTGTGGGCGGTCCAGTGGGTCCGTGCGGCTGTTGTCCTTTACCAATGGGTGTAACAGTTCCCAGACTTTGAGCCATTGGCTGGAACAAGTCTCGCGAACGAATCACGTGGAACGGAGTAAGTTGAAGTTGAGAATATCGATCGACGAATGCTCGCGGAGATTGAAGAGGGCCAGCTCTGTTCTTCGTTATTTCTGGCGAGGTGAGACTTCTATCATATACGAAAACATAGACCACGGGACATGACCGTGACGCCCAGTCGTCGCTTGTGTCAGGTCTGCATGAGAAAGTTGGAAGGCCAAGTTGTCAAGTGTCGCATTCTCCCGAGTCATTCTTCGTGAAGGGACATTTGGATTCCACGTCTGGCTCGGGAAAGTCGTCTCCAGACCCTTGCTCAAGTCGCGCTTCTCCGGGTCGTCTCGATTTCCATTTGAAGTTGGCATCGATAACACCACCCCTCGAAACTTGAACAATGGACATCTAGCTCACTCAAATATTAATGGTATGGCAATATAACTCACGGTTGTATCGCATGTTATTCTAGGAGTGATTTGTGGATTCCGTGTGGACTCATTGAAGACTCCTGCTAGTAGATAGAACTCACGACGATGGACGAACCGGCTATATGCCAAAAAAAAAAAGGCCAGTAGGTGTGATGATTTTTCAACACTCGACGCTGACTAGTACCTGACTCGCGTTGGGTACTGTCAAGTAGGAAGGGGGCATCCCTAGTTTGATATTTCTTCCCATGTCGGTGCCATCATTAGGTCTTCTCTGCCAGGCGGCTGGGCCAGCAGGAGTTGCGCCTTACGCATGGGAAATACCAGTCATTTGGGACTCTAGGGACGATCCGATAAGACGAGAAAAGGGGAGTGCATATGTGAAGCCAACACATGGGAGGAACTCTGTAGGAGATTGGCTTCGCGTTTTTGCCGTTCGATGAACCAGGCGGTGAAAGCTTGTTGTAACCCTGTTCTTGGACGGGAGCTGGGTAGATGGGGGTTCCAACAAGGCGCGTTGTATTCAGGCGCCCTTATCGCAAGTAGGGGGGTCAACCTGGAAAAAATTCCAGCGCCGCCCCTTTATTCCACATACACGCGACTTCGTGGGAAGCCATCCCGGAGATACAAGAGGGTTTCCCAGCCATATCGACGACAGATCAGTTGCAGTGTGCTTCTTTCCAGTTCATAAAGGACCGCCGGCTTTCCCACACCGACTGATCGCACGCCAAACCCTCTAGCAGAGCCTCACTCTTACGAATTCTGAACCCTGAAGAAGATAAATTACTGGTAGGTGTCCTGGCACTGGCACTGGCACACCATTGATCTGAGCTCATGATAGGACCACCACTGAGCGCGTTCTGTCATTATTCGCTAACCTCATAGGCCATAGCCTGCGAACACAACTCGCCTGCACGGCCCGTAGGACGAGGGCTCTATTTTTTCCAGTACTTAACCCAAGGGAGAAGCCCCATTCCTCTTCCCCCCACCCTTCCAAGGGTTCGTACCCCCTTTCCTCCCATCGCTGCCGAGACACCTCTCCCGGGACAGCAGCTCATTTTTCCTAATGTTAGATTATTTTTTTCCCCCAAAAATCCCCCGTTCCGTGGCACCAGCGAGTGCGGCAAGAGACTGGTGCCACTTAGTGCCTCTGCGCATCGTACCGATTTGGATCTTCAACATTTCCCTCTCTCTATAGGTGCCATGGTATACCATTGGCACAGGAGGAAGGAGGTAGGTGCCGTGGTGCCCTAAAGGTTGCAATACCAGGAAATGCAGGAGGCTGTGGGACCGAAGAGCAACATAAAAACCTGCCTACTCGCCTAGGTGGAGTCTTTGTGCGCCGCCAAAATACACTGCTATGGGCGACCCCGACGACTACCAGTGGTTTGCCCAATCGAACAGCGCCTTTCATTCTCATACTAGCTCGGGCAGTGTGAGTTCGTTCTCCCCTTTTTGGTGCAAACTGTACAAACATTGCTTGCCTGTCATTTCATAGGAACAGCGTATCTATGAGCAACGTTATTCCGTCTCTCCCTACAATATACCCAGCTCTTTCCCCATGACCAGGGTCCAAAGTTACGAGTCCGGAGAAATCCTGACACCCGACTGTCTGGATCAATACCCACCCCAGCCCGAACGACTTTTCATAGGGCAGTTTTACCCAGGAAGCCCCGGAGTAAAATACCATTTTCCGGTTCCCCAACCGGTCCCGGCGCAGGCGACCTTCCCGCCAATGGGCTCTGGTGCCCCCTCTGTCGATTCTATGCCTCCAGTGTTTTCCCCTGCACCTCCCGTGCACATAGTATATTCCCCTGCGCCTTCCGCCTTCCTGCCAGCGCCTTACGACCCTCGGCGGGTAATGTTTTCCGTACCACCCAGGGGAGTTGACATCCAGGTGGGATGATATTTTACAACTTCCCGCTGAATGGGACGACTGACCGTCTGCCGCATGAACTAGCCGCAGCCGGTCTCTGTATCAATCATTGGCCCTGTGGGTCACGCCCAGCCATCACATAGCACCACCTCAATGCTTCGCCGAAAGAGAACCCCCGCTGCCCCACGGAAGACGCTCTCGCATCCATCAGAGCCAAAACCCCGGGTACACTGTCCCGTCTGCCGCGTTACGTCCAAGCGTCGGCAAGAAAGAGATAGGCACTTGTTAACTCACCTCCCATGTTGGATTGCTTGCTCGATTGGCTCTTGCCTCTGGAGGGGGGATCGTATCGATATGTTCACAAAACACTTGTTCGAAAAGCATCAGACCACCGAGTCACACGGACACGGGTACCAGCTATATGACACACAGCTGTTTGTGGATGGGCTCGTAAAGCGCACCATTTCAATTGAGGACGCAAAACAACTTGCGATTGCAAAGGTCGAGGCAATAGCTTTAGTGATCGGCAAACCGGAATTTTTGGAGGACCCCTGGGGTCGAAAAGGAAAGAAGGGCTCCCAGTGAGTACTCTCGTTTATAACATTCCACGCCGGGGCTCACATAAGGTATAGATAACGAGGTTGGCGTCAGCACAGTTTTTTTTTCTTACATCCTGTGACATCCATTATAATATCGAACCGAATGTATATATCTCATACGGAAACATGCGCTCTTCTGTCATAAGCCTCCGACTGGGGTGTATGGCTTTGGCGGTTAAGCTTTAAGTGTCGAGAAACATGGTATGCGATGTGCACTGAGGCGTCGGAATCACTTGCCGCAAAAAGTGGCACACGTCACCCGGTCATTAGTGTTCAGTTGCTGTGAGGCGTCGTGTAGTGCTGCATCCATCGCACGCGTATTACGCATCTTGTGGGCTCCTGCAGTGCTCCCGCTCGGCCCAACAAGTCACGGAGTTGATGTGGCGATCCGTGATGAGTCAAACCCACGTTATCGATTATAGGCGACATTGTGAGGGAGAATTGCTAGGGGACCCAGACCGCTAAATCTACCAAGAAAGGCGTCTGAACTGAGACTACAGATACACGGCATTAGCGTCTATTACAAGTGAGTTGAATACCGTCCTTGGGGGCCAGTGGCGACAGTCGTGCCCTTTCTAACTGAACTGCAAGCACAGGCGCCTGTTTAAGGGTACGAATAATGTCTTAGGCTTTCGTGGCCGCACCGTGTCTTTGAAAAATGATTGCAGCTAGATTACGTCCATCTTAGATGCAGTGGGGGGGTACTACTAGCCGTTGAGACGACAGCGATTTTAATCTACCCAAAGTCGAAGGAGCGACTGGGCTTTGAAGCGGCGACTAAATCTACCTCCCACATTTCTTGGTCAACTTTTGAGAATCAAGTTCATGATGCACCAGTTTTGGATTTCAATTGTGGAATGAAAGAAAATCGAAGGGAGCAGGCTTGGGAGCCCCAGGTCAGTAAACTAAGCGGCCCGAGTCGGTGAGACAAGCACGTGACCGCGACTCGAACGCGTTGATTCGGTCCGTAAATACGCCATGACTGCATGACTTGGTGTTACCAGATCGTCCTCTAGGAAATATTTTATGTCTGATAGGGGTTATTTCCCAACCTTTTGTGACCACAGTGAATCTCACCGCTGCCACAACACATGTTGACATCTCGCCCAGTTCCACTTACTGCGAATCGTCCTTTGCATGTGAAGACTCCGGGGAAAGCACTTCAGAAAGCTAGAAGCATACTTCAGGAGAACGCTCTTCAGGGTCTCCGCACCGTCAAAAATCATAAAGTACCACTCCAGCTACAGTCACCGGGTGGTTCTCCGAGTACGGATTGTCATCTTCTTCTGAACTCTGACCTTATAGAGCAATGAAGAGTCTAGGAAGCCGCCTAAGGATGTGCAATCATCGAAAGGCACCGCCGTCAAGCTCATCGCTCGCCCGCTCGGCGACAAGACGCCTTTTACCAATCGTCAGCGTCGAGTAATATTTGATCCGACTCCGGGTCCCGCGAAAGGAAAGCCACCTGCGCAGGATGCATACCTCGATTCTATGACCCCTGGACACGCCTTGCTTCCTAGTTCGGCGCGCAAGAGCGTCCGCGGACGCTACAGTTCAGGCGCTGCGTTTGAGACCCCCGTCGCCAAAGGCAACCATTGGGACGTGATAGAAGGTGATATTGAAATAGCAACACTGCCTGAGGTTCATGGTGAAGGAGTGCAGGCAGAAGATTATGACGAGATTGAGTACATGCCCCCCACAGCTATTGGTGAGTCCGTCGACTTTCTCCGTGTTGTGTTCTACCGTGCCAATATGCGGTGCAGATCCACCATACACACCACATTTCGATGTGCCCGACTACGGACTCGTCGGCGCACAGCTCTTTAATATGATGCATTCATTCCCGAAGGACGATGCGACGGACCGATTCTACGCCGCAGAGAAGGAAGGTATAGATGACACGGGGTTACTCGAAGCCAGTGGCGTTGTTGATTCGCCGTCTCAGTGGAACTTCTTTGAGCTTCCCGAAGATGGCAAGTGAACGCGACTCGTGAATCAAGTTAGCCCTCATATTAATCTTTCATAGATGATCCTAGCCCTTTCAGTAAGGTTCGCGGGTCAAGCGCGGCTTCCAAACAGAGCGCCAACGTTCCAGCAGCACGACCTTCTTCAGTGCGTGTGAATGATACGGCCACGATTAGAACTGTGCCACCATCACGTCCACGCGCCGCAACTACTTCAGCTCCGCGTCAAATGAAGCAACCAGCACCGTCCTCTTCAAAGCGTAGTCAAGCTCCGCAGGTGGCCCCTACTCCCTCGGTACGTCCGGAGAGGGCGTCGCGAGTTCTTCTTCCAGCACGTCCAGCAACCGCAGCGGGTCGCGTAATTTCGACATTGCGCACCGCACCTGCTCCGATGACATCACGCATACCCACGCGCCCTGCCACTTCTGCTTCGTTGCGCCCGCCTACGGGGGTGAAGAGCGCCGCGAGGCAGACGACGAATACTCGAGCTGGAGAAATAGTCCCGTCCACAAAGTCGGAGTTTGCTCTCGAGTTTGACTGCGTGGATGATGCGGCCGAAGATTTTATGTTCGATGTATGATCGCATCACGAATCCTCTTTTGTTTTGTTTTGTCCTGTCTTGTCGATGCAGAGCAGTAGACTCGTAACCAGCCGTTCGAATGAGGATTTTTGAGGGTGTCGCAAGCGACTGGATTCCGCGAAGCCGACACCCCATAGAGGGAACGGTCACCAGTCTAGCTATACCCCTGCGCCACTTCAAGCCTCTGGCGCCTCTTGTTCACCCCGCCTCACGCGTCACGCTCCATCCGCCTCCACCTACTTTCCTGCTCACTTACCTTAGTTTCATTCCTACCCACCCGACCTCCCGTAGCATCCATGCCATGTATCTAGTATGATTAATTACTCAGTAATGGGTCCGGCAGCAAGCCAGCAATGCCAGTGCTGTGCGCCAAAATCATGTCCCTTTTCACTAAACGGCGAGTCTATTTTGGACTTCCTCTTTGATTATGGTGAGCTCGCTGACCTTCATGGATCAAAAATCAACCAATAAACAAAAGGTGGAGACGGTAGTCCCTTACTCTCTCAAAGCTCCATGGCGATCCCTTCCCGGCACCGCATCCGGCGACTGGACGATCTTCAACGCGGGATTGGAGGGACTGAACCCCGACATAGACGCGGAAACTACTTCAAGCTCTCAGCGAGAACTCGGATGTCAGGTTGCGTGACGAAAATGACGTCCTAGAGTATTATTGACGTTCCATAGTAGTTATCAGCAACTCCCTCGCAGATCCAATCTGATTTCGGAAGACGAACGCAGCGCCAAAATTTTCCAAGGCTTCCACCATATAATCTCAACAACGTACTACTTTCTGCCGTTCGAATATACTTCGCTGACTCGCAATCTTTCAGACGTGCACAACTCCCCAACTCCCCCTTGACCATGCAGGACCTGCCAACCCAACCCGATGGACCACCAGCCACTCAGAAACGACCACGGCACAAGGTAGTACAACTGCAAGCCCGCACCATACCAACGTGACTATGACTTGCTGCCCGACTTCAGCACCCAACAGAACCGCGACTACCCACGCAGTCAGCCTGAACCCCCGAAGCCTGAATACGAAACCAGGACGCCTCGCTTCGTTGACATCCCCTCAAAGCCAAACACGTGGGAGGACAACTACAGCCTGGCTCTTAGAAGGTAGGCTCATGCAGACAACTACAGCTCACATACTCATCACCAGTGCCCCTATCTGAAAAATGCTCGCCGAGGGAGTACGGCCCCGACGCATCAAAACCGGTGTGTTCGAGGAGACCAATGACCCAGCAAATACACCGTCAGCACCCGAACCAGAAACCTCACGCAACACCACCAACTCTTGCGCCGACCGCACTCTCCCTCCCGAGAAGTCGATGTGGTGATACGCCCCACACAGGAGCGCCCCAACGCGAAGATCAACACATCCAGCATCTCCTGTCCGGAAGACAAAGTCCTTGCCCTCGGCACCTGGGTTGACACCGGGCAACACACGGGGAGAGCACCCTACAGCAAACATTCAGTTTTCGAAACCGAAGTAGGAGTGGCCGGAACACTAACAGAACCAGCACACACCAAAGATCCTCAAAACCTCCGACAGCCAGTACAACTACGAGAAAAGCGACGGACCCAGGCATACCCTCTTTACATGACTCACGGTGTGGAGCTGTAAGGGATACCCTTGCGCTAGGCCCGAAACCGGCTATTTCACCACATCTGCCACCTAACCACAAGCCGTACTCAACTCACAGCCAGCACTTCGCATGTGACAAGCCTCGAGGTAGCCTCAAGGCAGTCAGGCTCGCCTGAAGGCTGTGCTTAATAAATAAGAACTAATAGATTACACTTTCTGTATATAAGGATGTCGTCCTTTCTCTTTGAAAAGATAGCATTTTCTACTCTACTCCAAGCTCTACTCACAACCCTCTGTCCCTGCTGAGCATAGTCATCTGTGACTGTATTCCCCCAGCTCCCGATACTGTAGTATCCGAGCAGGACACAACCTCACCCAAAAGGGTCATTCTCAAACTCATAGTACTAACCTAGGCATCTTTTCCTCGCCACATTGATATGGATATGCTGGTGGGATGGGATCTCGTCCAGCCAATAGGCTCTGGTGCACCCTCCGGCGATCATATACTATCCCCAGGGTCTTCCCGTGTTCCTCCCTTGCACATAGTGTACCCTCTTGCGCCTCCCACTTTTATGCCATACGATCCCCGGCTGGTAATGTTTTCCGTACCACCCAGGGGAGTTGACATCCAGGTGGGATGCTATTTTACAACTCCCCGCTGACCCGCTGAATGGGACGACTGACCGTCTGCCGCATGAACCAGCCACAGCCGGTCCATCATAGTACCACTTCGATGATTCGCCAAAACGGAACCCCCGCTGCCCCACGGAAGACGCACTCGCACCCATCGAAACCAAAACCCCTGGTACACTGTCCCGTCTGCCGCGTTATGTCCAAGCGTCGGCAAGAAAGAGATAGGCACTTGTTATCTCACCTCCCATGTTGGATTGCTTGCTCGATTGGCTCTTGCCTCTGGAGGGGGGATCGTATCGATATGTTCACAAAACACTTGTTCGAAAAGCATCAGACCACCGAGTCACACGGACACGGGTGCTAGCTATATGACACACGGCCACTTGTGGATGGGCTCGTAAATGGCACCATTTCAATTGAGGACGCAAAACAACTCGCGATTGCGAAGATCGAAGAAATGGCTTCAGTGATCGGCAAACCGGAATTTTTGGAGGACCCCTGGGGTCGAAAAGGAATGAAGGGCTCCCAGTGGTGAGTGCTCTCATTTAGAATATTCCATGTGGGCTTTCCATTTCTATGCAACTTGTGATACAGAACCCTATGTAACACTCATGCAAGTCAGAGACTAGTGGCACTTTACTACTTCCGGTTCCACCTACAGTTTGTTCCCTCTGTTCCTCTCCGTATTTCTCTCAGTATAGTATAGTGTCCGCACAGTATAATAATTCGTTGGAAGAGTTCCCTTCACATCCATTATTATGGGCCCCGCGGTGGACCCTATTATATCACATATCTCGTGTGTGTAAACCTGCCGCTCTTTTGTCATGAAGCCTCCGAGTCGAGTGTGGTTTTGCATACCCACTGGCACGCGCCCTGCCACTTCTGCTTCGTTGCGCCCGCCCACCAGGGTGAAGAGTGCCACGAGGCAGACGACGAACACCCAAGTTGGCGAAGCAGTGCCGTCCGCAAAGTCGGAATTTGCTCTTGAGTTCGATTGCGTAGAAGATGAGGTTGAAGACCTTATGTTCGACGTATGATCGCATCACGAATACTCTTTTGTTTTGTTTTGTCCTGTCTTGTCGTCGATGCAGAGCAGTACTATGCATGGTCTAGCACGTCGCCGTGACCACAATAAGGGAGGATTCCTTGCCCACATTGTCCGTGCCCACATGCCACCAGGTCCATCTCGTTGCGTGTACCTAAATGTAGATCTACCCTGGGCCCGTCAGAAGGGGAATCTGCAAGGAAACGTGCTACATATTGTATTGATATAATCCACCCCCGTGCAGTCTCCCCGTATACTCAAGTGGCCTCAGGATAACGCGATGTCGTCTTCTCTGGCAGACAGCATAAAGCTCAGGAGGACTCGGAGGAACAAAAAAGGGGTCAAGACGAATAAGGCATGCATGAACATGAACAGGAGGCGCGTGTAACGATCAAAACTCGACCGCAGCCCCGATGACGTGGTTGAAAGGTGGGTGTGTGCGAGAGAAAGTAACTGCACTATGTGCAAGAAAAGCTCATCGGCTGTATTCTTGCGCGACCCGCAGACCGTGCAATCTATGAGCCATTTCGAACTCCAAGTGTTCTTTACCTAATTTTCCGCCCCAGATGTCCCGCCTCGACAGATCCATCATTCCATCGCCAAGTGCGTCCTCGTGATCCCAAGTGGGTTCGCCTGTGCCCTTCATATTCTTCAGCACACCTTGAAGAAAATGGTCGCGGAAAAGGTCATCGAGGGGCCGTAAGTTGTAGTCGGTGATGTGATCGAGTTTGAGGGTCTTTCCAGCAATATCATCGTAGCCGGGAACGAACGGAATGACTACATGCCCGCGCTATCGGACACAAATGGTGAGAGCTGATACCGGGTATAGATGAAGGACGCCAACGTCGGGATTGACAGAAAACTTGTAGTTATCCCATGCATCATGCAAATCACTCCGGAGCAAGATCACATTTTGAATTGAATCGATTTTGGTAGGCCCGCCGAGTTCGGGAAGAGTCGCAGGATCCGTGATACGACTTGGATAGCCTTTGTTGACCCACTGGATATTCAGCGTGAGCCTATTGGGAGTAAAAAGGGCATGACGGGCGCACATCAATGTCATGGGCGCGCGGGAAAATGTGCGTTGCCTCGAAACGACTGAAGTCACCTCCAACAACCGGGAGACTAGATATGAGGCAGCAAGGGTCACGAGCACGTATTCTTTCTCGATAAGCTGATGTCTGCAGAAAACCATTTAGTTATGCACGCCTTGCGGGAGAGTGCGAGATACCCTTAAAGGAGTATTAGAGACGGTTGGATGGCGAAGACGAGATGAAACAGGCGTCAAGCCTACAGAGACCGGAGTACCATCTACAATAAATCATGTGAATGAACAAACACGAATCATAAGTGCCAGTCGTTGGTACCTGGTCGGAGAAGGATATATGTTCCAGGGCGTGGGTGTTCGCGGTTAGGGGGACAAAGAGCCCCTCGTTGCCCCGGCACACTCTCATCATATTCGAAAACCGCCCAATCACTCTCGGAAAAAATAACTGTGCGCACGCATCCGTAAAAAAGTTCCCAGTCAATTGACCCGTACTGCCAGAAGCCTAGGTGAATAGGAGAGGTTAGAAGAACGTCAAAGCCTTATCCAATCCAACAGCTGACTGGACAAGATATTGCCATCGAAATCGCGAAGGATAACATCCCCCATGATTTCGAGAGAATGACGGAATTTATTGTCTTTTGGGTTCGGTACTTGGTTCTGTCACGGTATCATGTGGGTGCTATTGGATTCAGTGACTCTGACGCAAAATGGCTCGAAAACTTCAAGTGATGACAGATTCAACGACAACCTCGATGCATTTAGCTGGTCTGTCGTGCTGCCACCGGTCCGCAGTCGGTCCGCCCACTTGGATTATTTTCTTTTTCCACCCTTATTATAAAACGATCGATGGCGAAGTCCATAGTGTTCACCGACGTTTATCCTGTCGCTTCGAGAGGGCCTCGCCTCGACCACAAGGACTCACATTCTCGATCGAGAGATGCTTCGTGCTTTCGCCCAATCTCTACGCCGCTTCTCTCTCATACCGCCTCAACCTTCATACCATCTAGTACATACGTTATCATCTTCGGTACCGAGTAATACACCTAAGATCGACCGCCTCTCGGCGTCGTCAACCTTCCGTGCTGTCCGCCTTCTGCCTCCCCTCATCCTCGTCTCAGCGCCGCACGGAACTTGCCGTTATAAGAACAGAGCGGCAACTCGCAGAGATATACGCGTTGTTATGGGGTGCTGAAGTTGACGCCCTGAACATCACATATGACCGGAATAAGACCTGGTTGGCATCCAACGGCACTCTAATCGTTCTCTAAGCCATCCCAGAAACCGCATCCGGTGCACTTGGAAGACCTCCAATTGAGTTGGGATTGATCCCTGCATTCAAGTTACCCATTTCGTTCACACTGCGTGCTAGGATAGTACGGTAACACTATTCGAATTCGTGGCGAGTTCCGTTTAATACTAAGTTATCATGACTTTGACGCATTAACCCCCGAAGGCCATCGTTTACTTGACCCAGGCGGTTTGACCGTGGAACGTGTGGCAGAAATTTCTATGTGTGTACTGAGATAATCTGTATGGGACCTTCGCAAAATCGCGGACAGGCTGAAAATCACATTTTTTCAGCGTGTTCGAACCTCCGTCTTTGGAAATGGCCGCTCGCTGGCGGTCCTGGCTGCAAGTCAACGCTGGCATTTGCGCAAGATACCCAGACTGCCAATTACTTTTCTTTGACCGACGCCAGACGTTCCAGCCTATCGTTGGCGCCTGAGAAATTAGAGACAAGGCCCATCGAAAGCAGAAAGTCTTTTTACGACTTCAAGTTGGCTATGGTTGCTAGTGCATTCGGTGACTCACGTAAGTAGACAACTGGCGGTGCTTCCAGTGCCTACGGTTCAACACCATTCTATCAGTTCACTATAATCATCCGGTTTTTGCATAACTGTCGTATGGTCAACTCGCAGTCATTGAGCGGCAATACTAATAGCACTCTGCCGCAATTCCATTTAGAGTGCCACAGCAGCTGTCAGACTTGAAGTGGATGCTCGATGCAGTTGGGGTTTGAAGGGAATTTTCTAGATACCCAGCTGCTCGATACAACATATTCGTTACGCTCTGCCAAAGCTGCGCTACGCAGCAAACCAGCGTGCCTATATGAATATATGTATGAAGCCACTAATCTCGATGGGTACGATCGTCCCGACTTTCATTATTTCAGCTAAAACGTTCTGCGTAGGGAGGCTGGGTAAACCGATCATGGCCCCTTCGTTGACGATACCACAGACAGAGCGCTCTTGATATCGGGCGAATAAATCTGCACTAGTGCGGGAGGTCAATTGGTATACGAGAGTAGAGCTTTGAGTTGGGGGACTAAGGCACTCGCCAACCAGCCTGGGTCCAGTGGGCTGAGGTGCGGTGATACCTGTAGTAATGTGATATTTGCGGTACAACACTACTCAGAAAGTCGAATGTATGGGGAGTTTATGAAAATATTGTCATTGGGTCTCACTTTTGCTTTGCTTTTCTTTTCTTTTCTTTTTTTTGTTTTTGAATCGTGTTTATTCCGGGGCAGTAGAGCTTACAAAGCCGGTCCTCAACTCCCTCGAGAAGTAACGTAATAAGTAATCACGTGCGCCGTGCGAATAGTAGATAGTACGGAAAATAATAAACTGACTAGAGCCACCTCACAGAGGAAGGCCGGGAACCGAAGGAGTAGGTAGCATGTCAAGTACATAGGATATGACAGAGGGTTTATGGTACGCGAGAGTCAGCGCAGTCAGGCGACTCACCAGGCAGCTGAGGCTGGGTGTAGCGTTTACCACGAACGCTTGCCTGACTTAGGCTTCGGGGCGAGTGGCGATCCTCTTGACGACGTAGTTTGGGTTGACCCTGGCTTGTGGAAAGTCGACTGGGTGTACTTGTAGGGCTCCGACACGGTCTTCGTAGCCGTGTAGATCGTCCCCCAAAGGTAGTGAGGGAGGTGGTGCCGCAACTATGCACAAGTCGTCCCAAGTATCGTGATCGATGACGTACAAGAAAGTATAAGGCGAGGCGACGCGAGGGTTGAGGTACAGATAGACGCGATGGCAAATGCTGCCGAGGGGATAGCTGTCCACTTCGTAGAGAGGGACTAAGTCACGAGGGATCCCTTGGTCTAGAGGGATATGTCGGACGACTCACTTCAAGGGGGAGATCCCTATAGAGCGAAGAACTGGTAGTGGTATTGGAAGAAGACCAAGATGCCGTTCTTGGTCTTCGCAGTACTCTACTTATACAGATACTCGCGGGCTTTCAAGCGCCGCTCCAAAAGTACTAGCCAATAGCGTAAGTAGAGCAAACCCTAGTACAGCTATCCTAGTATGAGTCATGATCCGGTTCGTTATCGTACACAATCACATGCGCCGGAGCTTACCCGGCTGACTGATCCTAATAAGTCCATGACAATATACTGCTGACGCGGTGTCATACCCTTGACGTCAGTGTCCACTTCCGGGCCGAATGTAACATCACCCCCTTTTCAGGATCGGGCCCCAGACCGACCACGTATGATCTCCTCCCTGAGCATCGCGATGCGTTGTCCCTCCTCTGCTCCCAGGCGATAAGAGTCGTGCTTGTCCTCGATGTGCTTGATGGCGTTGGCGCGCTGTAAGCGGAGCACGCACTGGCGGCGCATGCTTCCAAGCTTGTCCAGCTCGGCGATCTTCTTCTTCAGCTCTTCCTCCTTGGCCTCGTAGCCCACTTGCAGGCACCGGTACCGGTGTACCTCGGCCGTGACCGTCAGGTCGTTCATAGCCATACAGGCCGTGTCGACCGACTGTTGGTATGCGCTGTTCTGGTCTAAAAAGACCAGATCGTCGTTGGTGTAGGTGGGAGAAGGTTCGTCGTATTGGGGTTCGGCGTGCACCGACTTGCCGTACTGCTGGTCGCTGCCTCGTCGGTAGGCGAGGACAAAGGGGTCCGCCGTAAAGACAAGCTGCGTATACCGAGCTGGGTGCAGTTGCCCTTGAGCGTCGCGTATCTGGAAGGGGATGAAGTGGACTCCCCTGTTGTGTCTGAACCCGGCCGGTGGCGGTGTTTCCACCCTCTGTCGGGAAACTGGACTGTGTTCCTCTGCACGGAAGAGGCGCCTTTGTGTGGATTGTTGACTCGGCGGCAAGACCATCGGCTCTCCATCTGTGGAGCATAGCGGCGGGGTTTCGTCGTGAGTAGTGGTGAGGTGAGTCCCATACGTGAGGTGCTCGTTGAGAGGACAATGCTCCTCCGACAGGTACTGGTCGTATGCTCGATCTTCTTGTACTTGAGTCTGGTTTTGACGGGACAGAGGTCGGGTCGGAACATAGCCTTGCGGAGATGAGCTGCGTGTGCTGACTGCAGTAGGTGTTGGCGAAGGAAGAAGGGATGGTACGGGGGTAATTGGACGACTGGGGCTTGGTTGAAGGGGGTCGGGAATTGACATGGGTGACGGTGGCGCATTCTGGATGATAACGGTAGGTTGGACTGAGATGGGGAGTAGGTCGTCGAGGACATAGTGTACTTGGACTGGGGAGTGGGACATGAGTGGATGGGAGTGTGTGAGTGGGAGATGGGGACGTCTCTTGGGAATACCCCGTGCTTATATGCACTTCTCTGGCAGGGTTTAAATGTTTGAACTCCCGAATGGCTTCGTCAGCGAAGACGTCATCCTTCGAGACCCACTGATTATCGGAATCAGGGTATCCGCACCACTTGACCAAATACTGCAGTTTCTTTGTTCTGCCGAAGCGCCGAGAGTCTAGAATCTTTTCGACCTCATATTCTTCTTCGCCATCAATCAAATCTGGTGGCGGGCGCTGGTAGTTGGGTCCGTGTGTGGGAGTTTCACGATAAGGAGTCAGGAGGTCCGTATGGAACACTGGGTGAATGCTCCACTGCGTGGGAAGTTCTAGACGATAGTTGACTGCGGACATCACCTGAGTAACCTTAAACGGGCCATGTCTCCTGGGCGCAAGCTTTGTGGTTGGTTGGTTGGTACGTAGGTGGCGCCCTTCGAGCCACACGAGGTCCCCTGTTTGGTATTTGGGCGTATCTTTGTGTTTGATCCACCCCTGCTGCGCTTTGATCATCAGTTCCTGGGCACGCGTTCTAGCCTCTTGGAATTGTTTGATACGGAGTGCCACCTGTGGTATAGGGGATGGGCGATCGGTCCAGTCAGCGCGGGGGTTATATCCCATGAGAATATTAAAGGGGGACTCTCTGGTGGACTCGTTGGGCCAGTTGTTGTGCATGAACTCTGCCATGGGTAGGTAGCGTGTCCAATCGTCTTGTCTCTCGTTGACCCAAAACCGTAGGTATTGTTCTAGCCATTGGTTGGTGCGTTCTGACTGTCCGTCTGTTCGTGGGTGATAGGCCGTAGATATGTTCTGTTCGATGCCTAGGATTTTGCATAATTCGCGTGTAAACTTGGATGCGAATCTAGGGTCTCAATCGCTGATAATGCGCGCTGGTAGTCCGAATCGGGTGAAAACGTGTTTCACGTACAGGGCCGCAGTTCCTTCTGCGCTTATCTCCTCAAGGCACGGGATAAATATTGCCGCTTTGGAGCAGTCGTGGTCTGTTACTGTCAGTATGGAGTCGCAGCCGTCCGCTTGTGGTAACTTGGTGATGAAGTCCAGGGCTATGGTCTCGAATGGCATTGCTTCCTTTCTGGGGAAGATGGGCTGTAGTGGTGCGCGTGTGGGTCGGTTATTGACTTTGATCCGTTGACAGTCGGCGCAGCCTTTGACGTAATCTTGTGTTTCCTGTCGCAGGCCTGGCCACCAGTAATATCGCTCTACCATTTTGATTGTCCGGTTGATTCCGGGGTGGCCGTGGATTGGTGGATCGTGATGTGCTCGTATGATGCGCTGTCGTTCGTGTGCGTCCCCTGTGACTACGCATCGCCCGTCTTTGTACCATGTGCCTTCGATTTTCTTTAGTTTGTGAGGGTCTACCCATCGCTTTACCATAGCTTCGTCTTGGGTGTATACCGGGTTAGTGGGTTCCATTTCCACGACGTTGATAGTATGTTGCGTGCGTGTTGGGTCGTCCGTTGTGTCGATTTTGGTGGCTCTTACGAACACGTGATCTGGGAGTACTGTGACTTGTTTGTTGTCGTGTTCCCCTTGGTCGTAGTCTGGTCGTCTTGATAGTGCATCTGCGCGTCTGTTGGCTGTTCCTTTGATGTGGTGAATCTCTATGTCGTATTCTGCCAGTTCTAGTACTTCCCTGGCTACGCGGCGACTAATCTTCTGAGGGTGTCTCCAATATTGTAGGTTCATGTGGTCGGAGAAGACTTTGATTTTGTGTGGTGATCCAGCAAGGTATTGTCTCCAGTTTCGCAGCGCTTTTACAATGGCTAGGAGTTCCAAGTCATAGATGTCGTAGTTCCTTTCTGCTGCGTTGAGGGTGTTTGAGTAGAACGCGATTGGGTGTCGTTTGTTGTCCGTTCCCTTTTGGAGAAGTACTGCCCCTACTGCGTATCCAGATGCGTCGACTTCCAGCTCGAACTGCTTGTCCAATTCCGGGTGTTTGAGTACGGGTTCTTCGGTTACCAACGCTTTAAGCTTGTCGAATGCTTGCTGTTGTTCCGTTTCCCATTGCCAGTCGGTGTCCTTGCGCGTAAGTTTGTTGAGTGGTCGTGCATATGTGGCAAAATTTCGGATGAAAGCGCGGTAAAAGTTGCAGAAGCCTAAGAAGGATCGCACCTGTTTAACGGTTTTTGGTATGGGCCAGTCTGTTATGCCGGAAATTTTGACAGGGTCCATGCAAATCACCCCCTTTTCAATGATTACCCCCAGGTAATCGAGGGAGGAGGATGTAGCGGTGCGACTGCCGCGCTACGCCAAGTCAAGTGTAGAGATAGTGTGAACTGTAAGGTGGCACACTCAACTTAGCGCGGAGACAAGTCACGCACTAGACGTACAGTCACGGCGGATGGCGCAGAACTTATGAGGCCTTATACAGGACTCTAACTGCAAGAAGTCACGCTGTGGCACGCTGAGTGGAGAACCAAGAGGACAAGTTAGATTGGAAAGAGGTAAGGTAATACAGAGGAATACGCACCTGAGTGGAGAACCAAGAGGACAAGTTGGTTCCACTCAGGACGTTACAGGGAAGCTTATATACACTACTGCGGCTGAGTGCGAACTGAGTCTGAACACTGTTACTAAGTGTATAGTAAGACTCCATGACTCAGGAGCTGACGCGTCGTGTCTATTAATAGCGCTATCTATTGTGCTGACTGATGCACTTGTCATAGCGCTTACAAGCGGCTCCACTTTGCTGAGTAAAACCTAATACCGTGAGTAGGCATAAACTACTAAGCGTGTTCTAGATCCTTCCAGAACCTTCCATAACCTTCCATCCTTATCTACCAATCAGAACTAACATGCGTATGAGGGATCTAAGTCCCACGGTCACGTGCACATGGGTGGCAAACCCTTGTGACTAACTCGAAGTCTCTCTGTACTTCGGCCCTTGTATCTCCTCATATAAATCTGTAATAAATACAAAAAAATAAGGAAATAATACGTGTCCATGACAGAGGAGTGAAAGGTGCATTTCTCGAGTTTGAGGTAGAGGTCGTGTTGTTCCAGTAGGTCCAGTATGTCGTGTACCGCTTCCGTGTGTGCTTGTTCCGTGGTTGATGTTGCGATGCCGATGTCGTCCATGTAGACTCGAATGATGGTTCCCTTTTTCTCGTGATAGTTGATGAGGGGTTGGCAGATGGCGTTCATCATTTCCTGAAATGTGGAAGGGGAATTGGTCATGCCGAAATACATTACTACTGGTTCGTAGAAGCCGTATTTGGTTTTGAATGCTGCCTTGTACTGGTCGCCGTCTTTAACCAAAATATTGTTGTACCCCTGTCGGACGTCGAACTTGGAGAATATCCATCCCGAACTAAGGTTTGCGATAAGTTCTGGTATGAGGGGGAGTGGATATTGATTGCGTATGGTCCATTTGTTGAGTGTCCTGTAGTCCTGTACCAGGCGTAGTTTTCCGTCCTTCTTTTTCACGAAGAAGAATGGGGATGCGTACGGGGATTTAGAGGGGCGTATGTACCCTTTTGCCAGTTGTTCGTCCAAGAATTCCCGTAGTGCTTTGTCTTCTGCTTGGTTTACGGGGTATACCTTGCAGTCGAATGAGTCGGGTGCGTCGGGTTTGAGTTCGATAGCGTGGTCCCAGGGTCTAGAAGGTGGGAGGCGTTGGGATTCTTCCTCACTGAATACTTTGGCGTGCCTTTTGTATTCTTCGGGTATTTCCTTCTTCTCCGTGTATTGTTGTGCCGCTATTGCCATATCTGTTGCCGTTGTTCGTAGATGTACCGGTAGGGTTTGCTCTTCCAGTTCGCGGAAGGCTTGCTGTTTGTTTTCTTCTTCGATTTCTACGATAAGTCATCGAAGTTCTGTGAGTCCAAATGGTTTGGTGGTTCTGATGACGATGGGGTATTGTTTGGTGTCGAGGGTGGCTGTTGCCCATTGGATTCTGGGTTGAAAGGTTGCAAGCCATGGGTATCCTAATATGAGGTCTTCCCCTCCTACGTTGGTGACTAGGAAGCGAATGTCCTTGAGTTTTCCATCAGTTTGTACACTGAGGTCAATGCAGTGAGTGATTCTCCCCCCTTTGTTGTGTGTCCCATCTATGTTCCAAATGTTGCGGGGACGCTCTAGTACTTTGGTTCCTAGATGCATCCGTTTGATGAAGTCCGGATGTATGAAGTTGTCGGTGGCTCCGGAGTCCACTAGTGCTTTTCTTTCGGCCATGAAGTTACTCGTGCGGATCGAAACTGGGACATGCATAGATCGATAGCGCGTTATGAACGACGAGTTACAATTGACTGCCCTCACCCAGGCCGTTGGGTTCAGGCACTTGGAAAATCCTGGCTCCCTGCCATATTCCTAGCGAACATCTCTCTTCCTTCCTCTGGGAGTTCCGCAATTCTCCCCATGATATCCTCCACTTGTTGCGCCGAGGTGGAACCCCGATTGGCTTGTACTGGTTCGTCGAGGTCGATGAGAGGTTCTCCTGCCATGCTCTGTGGGGCGGTGGGTACTTCTTCGATGTATGCCCCTCTGCCTTGGGGTGGTCCTTGGCGTGCTTGGCGTGGTTGCTGGCATTCTCGTGAGAAGTGACCTTTCTTTCCACAGTTATAACAGGTTACGTCCCTTGTGTTAAAGACGCCTCGTCCTCCTCTTCCTCTAGCGAGGAATCCTCTGCGAGGGGGGAGGGGTGGTCTCCCCTGGGTGTAGTTCCTCCATTCCTGAGGGTTGTTTGGGTTTGCTTCCTCAGATCCTGCGACTCTTGCGCAAATTCGTCCCGGTGTGGTGTCCATGGCGTCGGGGTGGTTGCGGTATTGCTGCCACCCTTGGTTTTGTCTTTGAGGTGGTTGGAACCTTGCGGGTTGTTGTTGTTGTTGTTTGGGGCGCTGGGTCAGCTGCCTCCCGAACCCGTCTACTCGTGCTTTCATGTGGAGGTATCGTTTCTGCTGCTCGATTAGAGCATTCTTCCATTGGTGGTACGTTACTGGGCTGTGGAATTGGTATGCATTGCGGTATAGGTCGAGGGGTACGCCTCTGGTGAACTTGTCGAGTACCAAGGGGTCATCCAGGCGGTAGTCAGCCTGTCGAACGAGCTTTTCAAATGCAGTTACGTAGCTGTCAATGTCTCCCCCCGTCATTTTGAACCCTTTGTCCAGTTCCAATCTGGCGCGTTCTTGTTCCATGTTGTCTCGGAACTGTCGTTTGAAGGCGAGTTCTACTGCGCTCCATACCCAAGGGTCGGTTCTGTCTGGCCTGGTTTCAATCCATTTCTGGGTCTCTGAGGTCCATTCATCGACTAGAGGTCCTTGAATGTAAGTGAGGAACATCATTGCTTTGATATATGGGCTTTGCAGGCTTCGGTTGGCTATGTTTACTTGCGCGAACCGATTCCATTGGGATAGGAATGCTTGTGCCTTGTCTCAGTCTCCAGTGAAGATAGGTGGTTCCTTGCCGATGAATCTGTCGGTGAGGTGGGGAATGTCTGCGAACCCAGGATGAGGGAGGCCTGTTGCATCGTCTCCCCCTCCGTCGCCCCTGCCACCTTCTCCTCCGGGGTTACCGTCTCCTGGGTCTCCTCCTGGTGGGTTTCCTTCTGGTTGTCGGGGTTGATCTTGTGGGGTGAACAGGGCTGTCCTGATCTGCGTAGGTGCTTGGGTGGTGGTTGTGGAGGTCATGACTGGGATAGACTTAGCGATGTTTTCCAGTGCTAGTTCTTCTGCTTCGTCTTGGTGGATGTAGATGTCTTCGGGGTTGCTTGCAAGTGATGGGGATGGTGCTGGGGTCTTCGGTGTAGGGGATCGGGCTGGTTCTTCGTATTGTCCGTCGATGAGGCCCCACTGGTCTCTGGTGACAACGTTGCTTGCTAGGATGTCTAGGCGGAGTCCTCCTCCTGCGGGTCGGAGTACTTTGTATTTGTTGTGGAGGTCGTCCCAACGGATTTCCGTCCAACAGGTGTTTTCAAAGTTGAATTCTACGGGGATGATGTGTTGGTTGCCTGATCGATCGAAATAATCGGTGACGTAGCCTGGTATCTCTGCGTCGTCCTTCCAAAATGCAGCCTCTAGATATCTTTTTGGTACGTTGTGTTCTCCTCGTCTGTTGATGTGATATGGTCTGAATGGGACCCAGTAGTCCTTGGTTGTTTTGGTAGGATTGGCCACGGTTGGGATCTTGGTCTTAATGTAGCGTTTACCACGAACGCTTGCCTGACTTAGGCTTCGGGGCGAGTGGCGATCCTCTTGACGACGTAGTTTGGGTTGACCCTGGCTTGTGGAAAGTCGACTGGGTGTACTTGTAGGGCTCCGACACGGTCTTCGTAGCCGTGTAGATCGTCCCCCAAAGGTAGTGAGGGAGGTGGTGCCGCAACTATGCGCAAGTCGTCCCAAGTATCGTGATCGATGACGTACAAGAAAGTATAAGGCGAGGCGACGCGAGGGTTGAGGTACAGATAGACGCGATGGCAAATGCTGCCGAGGGGATAGCTGTCCACTTCGTAGAGAGGGACTAAGTCACGAGGGATCCCTTGGTCTAGAGGGATATGTCGGACGACTCACTTCAAGGGGGAGATCCCTATAGAGCGAAGAACTGGTAGTGGTATTGGAAGAAGACCAAGATGCCGTTCTTGGTCTTCGCAGTACTCTACTTATACAGATACTCGCGGGCTTTCAAGCGCCGCTCCAAAAGTACTAGCCAATAGCGTAAGTAGAGCAAACCCTAGTACAGCTATCCTAGTATGAGTCATGATCCGGTTCGTTATCGTACACAATCACATGCGCCGGAGCTTACCCGGCTGACTGATCCTACATCTGTAGACGCAACTAGGTGTTCAGAGCTGTTCGGAGCTGTTCGGAGTGTCCTTGAACAGCTCCGAACAGCTCCGAACACCTACTGCATTTACAGATGTAATAAGTCCATGACAATATACTGCTGACGCGGTGTCATACCCTTGATGTCAGTGTCCACTTCCGGGCCAAACGTAACACTGGGTCTGGGTTTTTGAGGTCAAGAGCATCTTCAACCCGGATCAAACGGCAGCGGGGGCACGTTCTCAGGTCACGAGGCAGCACCGGATTTTTGCAGGAACAAGCAAAAGTCGTAAGCTTTCACTTTTGCTTCTTACACTCTGCTAGACCCCATACTCAGACCTAGACGTAAAGAATACAAGCTGGTGCCAAGATGGTAGTGTTCGGAGACGGCGGTTGGGTGGGGAACTGAATATTGATTTCAGAAGCTCCGTTATCATGATCACTGATGGTCCTAGAAAACACCTCAAAGCCAAGAACGCTACCAGGTCCAGGGCCATACTGCAAGCACTATTAGTGCCAGTGTGGCGACGGCAGGGGACTTGAAAAAGACATGGGGTGGCACCTCCGAGTCCCTCCGAGTCTCCACGTGAGCCCGCTCCCGGCTGTATCCGAATTACAGTAGTTCCTTTTCCATGATACACGGGCACTCCTGAAACACCATGAGGCAGCCACGTCTGACCGCCTTGGCACTATGGTGCCCACCTATTTCTCACCTCTGGCTCGCGAGTCCCGATTGAGCTGACCGGCACAGGCACAGTGGCATTAGGGCTGCAAGACGTTGCCTGCAAGACTAGGACAAGGAACCGCTTTTGATTCTTTCAAGGAGACCGTGATGGAGACAAGACCAATTCCGGATGCGGCGCTGATTGGTAAGTCAAATTGCGCAGCCCCACGTGCGAGATATATACTCCAGAAATTCAGCGCCTCGCCTCAGCATCTATTGTACTACGACCGTGGCCCGGTATCTTTCGTAGAAAGCTCACTACTCCCTTCGTGTCTTGTGGTACTGTCTGTCTCACACTTATTGGTTTGTTCTCACAGGTGGGAGACAGATAGAAGCGCTCGACAAATTTGGACGTACCCTTGAATCTTAGACCGAACACCACGCCCAATGATCACTATGGGGTTCAAGAGCGCTCAAAAAGTGCCCATCATGGCTAGACGCAATGTAACGCTTGTCATAACTTTTGCGGTTCTTGCCAACTGCTCAGTGCCGGGAGGCACCTGGGCACTGGCACCCACTGGTCCAATCTGCTTGTCCAACCATCAATATATAACCTGCCCGAACTGCCCTGTGCAACTGGCACAGTGCCGTTGATCGTCTCCTGACCCGCGCCCTTTCCTGTGTTCACTATGAACAACAGTTGTCTAGTGCACAACCCTCACCAAAACACACTTGACGATTATCCCTCTGAAACCTTTTTCTGCCAGTACATTGGGCCGCACGGATCGCTCCAAGTCGGTGGAATTTTCTTTGACTTTGGACTGTGTATCACTCACGATTCGTTTTATCTCTACCTCTATAGACTATTGAACAACGGGGCGACACTGGGGTTCCTGCCAGTGTATGCACCCAGTTGCAGCTTGACCCGCCCGCACCGTCCTCCCCTGTCCACAGTACCATCACACAACGTGCTAATACTACGGAGAATCACTGGCAATGCTATATTTGCCCGAAATCATTCCTCCGATGGCAGGAGCGAGACAGACACCAACTGACACACATCCCGTATTTCGTGCATTGCCCACTTCCGCATTGCGCGTGGAGGGGAAACCGTGCCGGCTTATTCAAGAAGCACTGGCAGAAGGAAGATCACCGCAGTTACCACGAGCACTATGGCCATACCCCTGAGCGGAGCCAAACCGAGACGTACGATCCATGGGAGATCCTGAATCCGATGATCGACGGCACTATTACCCCAAGTGAGGGAGAGGACCAAGCGATTCTTTTGGTTCAAGTGAAGGCCTACGAACTACAAAAGACGAATGTCTGGACGGATCCGTGGGGCCACAGTAGGAAGCAGGTTCCAAGTTGTAGGATTCGGCGGAAATTATCTGTTCCTTCCCGCCTCAAACGCCCCCACCATTCCCGAAAAAATTGGGCGGCATGATTGTCGTTTTTTTTGTGTTACGGCGATATGCATTACGATTCCATATGCGTTAAAATCACGATTCAATACCGTATGTGTTACGATACTGTATGCGTTACAAATCAACATCACGCAATCAATTGAAGGGGAGTCCCACCACCCATAACAGATCCTTTTCCTTGGGGCCAAATTTCTGAGCAGCTCAATGTCCGACTACACCACCTTTCCAACAGAAGCTCAAAACGGCGGACAAGGGTTTGTCGAGCATGCAAAGAACATTGGCAGAGCGTACCAACATCAGGCGATGGAATTGATCTACATATGCGGCATATGCCAACTCCTCTCTCGAGTTTCGCCACCAACTTTGAAGGATCGCACGCGAGGATGCCGTGCTGAGAAGGCGAGGAGTTCTTTTACGTGTTTTGTCTTCCCTCTCTAAACCTTCCTTCTCAAGAACTCTGCGAGCCTGTCAGTGACATCGCGTTGCGATCTGCTGCTGATTCTGGCAAGGGGGTAACCGATGAAGCGAACACGTGCTTCGAAGAGGCGACTCAAGTGTTGTGCAAATACTCAAAGAGATTTTATCCTGAGTGAGTGACAATATGGTTGGTGCGGAGACTCGCACCAATGACTTCCAGCAGCGACCTCACGGATTTTGTTGAGGTGACGATGGGGCGAGCGAAAAGAAAAGACAGTGCCCGGAAAGCGTGGTCGTACGAGGTGACGCTTGCGTCTGCGCATGCCGCTCTTCTCCACTCCAACTCTGCTTCTCCAGCAATTTGAGGATAAATGGAGATGAACGACGAGCACGAACTTCGTTCTCCTTCGGTCCCCGCTGGCGAACCTGCACGATCCGGAAAACATCATTGTTCGTCGTAAGCGTTGACTTATAGGGCGGTATATGCAATAATCTCATTCATGCATCAGAGGTACTCAGCGCGAGACCATCCCTTTCAGAATTCCTTTGGAACTTTAACCGGTACAAAGGCCGTGCACGTATCACTCTCGAACAAAGCCCTCACTTCTATTTCGGTCTCCCTAAGGACAAGAGCGCATTTACGCCTGGGTTTATCCACTCCCCAATTGAGGACATTTGGGTAGATCGACAACTCCCTGACACTATCTACGTCCTCATTGATAGGCCAGGTCATGTGTTCCTCGAAAATAAACAAGAAAACCGGAGCTTTGGCAACGTCGGGAGGCTCGGTGGCTTCCTGGTCTTCAAAGGTTTGCGCCGCTCACCAACACCCAAGCTTCCGGTTTCTTTCTTCCTAGCCACTTGGTCACTCGTCTTCAAGCCTTTCCCTAGTTGGAAAAACTCTCTATTGGTTTCTCCAACCCCATACCCCATCCTAGCGCTGAGAGGGAACTGTTAGTCACTCTAGAGACTCTAGTAAGTCTCCCCACTCTCAGACGCTTGAGTTTCAAGGCACTAGCGCCTATTTGGAAAGTTTTATTGCTTAGCTTACGGCCCCTCTTCTAGAGCAACTCAGCATTACATTATTCAATCAAGTCGCCTTTACATTACCACACCTCTCCATTTTCACCAATGCAATAGGGAGACTTAGGCTCCCCAATGCGAAGGTTACCTTCAATCGCAAGGCGGTCTCCATAGTCACGGACCACCTCCTGCCGCAGCCAGACGGCAGAACGTCAAGCATCAGCCTTCGTGTGATATGCAAGCAGTTCGACTGGCAAATAGACGCCGTAGCGCAGATCTGCAGCGCCCTTATGCCTGTAGTATCCGTTGTAAAGCGACTCATGCTCGACTTTGATGAGCATGTGATGCCCGCCGAATGGCAGGATGGTGCGGTCAACGGCACGACGTGGCACGAACTTCTCAGGCCGTTCTTTGGGACTAGGAAGCATCTTATGTGCCGTGCGCTCACGTTGGAACTTTCTTTTGCGCTGCAGTTGAACGCTGTAGGATCGTTGCTACCCAGTCTGTTGGTCCTTGCCCCCGAGCTCGAACAGGAGCAAACAGACAACGCATTTTCACCGTTCATCGTCACTCTGCAAGTCGAGCGTCGCCTGGTGTACCTATCGCCCTGGCTGGTGCAAAGCCTACGTCCCTCTTCAGAGGATCCCTTGCAATGTCCTATCTGTTCCGTGATGTCCTGCCGTCGACAAGAGCGGAACCGACATGATATCGCACTTCCCGCCATGGATAAGTTGCCCTCTCCCGGATTTCCGGTGGAGGGGTAAACGTCTTAATTTGTTCCTCAAACACTGGAAGACTTTACACTCCAAGCATCGCGGCGACACTCCTACGCGAAGCCAATTCGCGATCTACGACCCAGATTTGATTTACGATGGAGTCATTTCCGTTGGTGATGCAGAAATAATCGCACAATGTCTTGTTTATGCGAAGGCCGATTAATTCCAAAGTCAAGTCTGTCAACGAGTCTGTGGAGCCACAGATGGAACCACCTCGACCGTGATCCGTTCTATGCCACAGCTCTATTTTTCTCATCTCCCCTGGTAATTCTGGTGAACATTCTTTTTTGACACCCCCCAAGACGCACAAAACGGTATGCAGCACTACGCTGTCTGATACTAGTTGGCTTCTTCTCCCGTCAGACTGCGTACGTACGTACTGCCTTTTTTATCCTGAATCCTGATGGGGTAAGCATATATTTGTGGCCGACAGCATCCATACTAGCATGTATTTGTAGTAGACGTGTGTAGTCACTACAAGGGACACTTATTAGTGAACCATATGACTGCTGAGCGCTGATTGGGTGCGCTGTGCTGCCAGGGAAGACAAGGGTGGACCGACTGGAGGATGCCATCAGTACCTACCAAAGCTGGTTGTCAACGTTTGACCCAGGCGCCGTGTCATGGGATCAACATGTCCAAGAACAAGTGAAGATGATAACCTTCCTCTTTCTACTGGAAATCTGACGCCCCGTAGTCAAGTTACGCAAACATAAACAACAATTTTTGCCGCGTGGCCGAAAAGGTCCCCCCCAATGCACGTCATGGAAGATGATATAACTCAAACTGAGGGGTGTTCGCTGAGTGCAGCGGTTGCAAGTTCGCTGTACGAATACACAACCTTGGCCTGGAGACGCGGGAATTTTGGTCCGAAATACTCCGGGAAAGTAAAGAGGGCTCCACAGACTGTCGATGGATGGTGGGAACCTACTACTTGGCTGTATATCACGAAGTGGATTCTCGTCGATAACGAAATGTGAGCTAGGTTCTTCGATATGATCGTAACACGATTTCAGTGGCACATCTGAATAGCACAGTCGCCGAACGATAGGTTAGGCTTGGAGTAATTGTGCGCTCAAGAGACACGAGGTCATTTCGATAGAATTGCCTAATTTCTTGAGCCAAAACTGGCGTATGTCCATATCTTGTACGGTTTCCGGGCAAGATGGCGATCAGAGTAGGGCCACTAACCCGAGGGAGCGCCACTAGAATTGTGGACGGAGAGGACCGTAAGTAAGCTAGGGAGAGAGCGATAAGATCATTGTATTCCATTCTTTCTTGAGGGTGCAGTCACGGTTAGTCGCGGTTGAATTTCCGATTTCCCGGGCTCGGGTCGTGTGGACATACAGGACGCTCATGGAATGAGTGGCCAGTCCTACGTTCATGATTGTAAAAGGAGTGCCAAGTTATTTGTGTTATTCTTAGAGTGAAGCTCGTGAGACCTAGTGAAGCGTGGGAGGTATAGTCCTAAGTTAGTGAGGCGTGAAGGCAAAAGCCCAGTGTGAAGTGCGGGAGGTAGGTCTGGCGAAAGCGCAAGCCGCGGCGCGGGAGATAAGGCGTGGGAGGGCCCAAGTAAGCTTGCTTGGGGTAAACCTAGTGATGCGCCCTAGTGACGCGGCGCGAGAGATAAGAGTGAGGCGTGGGTAAACCTGGTCGGCGAAGCGCTGAAGGTAACGGCGCCTACTGTAGTGAGGCGTGGGATAGTAAAGTGCGGAAGAGTGCCAGATCCTACTACTACTAGTAAGGTGTACAAGAAAAATACCGTGACAAGAAGGCGCAGGACTGACCAACACAGCCCCATGGAGGCCTCTACGCCCAAGAGTCTGGTGAGAGTCGTGAGAGTCGGACATCATCATCTCGGAGATGATGATTGCAGAACTTCTACTGTCCTTTCCCGTCACCATGTTCAGTGTTAGACAGATAATTGTGCCTAACCAACATCACAGGTCATCATCACGTCAAAAAGAGCGCGCAACAAGTGCCCAACACGAGGCTTCGATGCCAAAAAAACATGGATCTTTTCCTTCTTGCGTAGCGCCCCTTGAAGCGCCCAGTGCCCGCACGTCCTGGGCGGAGCTGAGAGAGCTCATCCGCGGTGGAAACCATGAGGTGGTTATAACCTGGCTGAATTTCCTTGGGTGACTGGCACAGCACCGTTCTTGTCTCTCGATCGTCTTCTGGCTTGCGCTCTTTCCCGTTCCCACTATGAACAGCAATTATCCAGTGTACGGCTACCACCTCTTCCAACACACACCCAGCAACAACTCCTTGGAAATTTATTCTGCCGCCCCATCGAGTTATACGGACCCGTACCAAGTTGGTCAAATTTTCTTTAACCTCGGTTGTGTCCCACACAACAATTCATTTTGTCTTACTGTAACCTCCACAGATCGTTGATCAACAACGGGGCGACACTGGGGATCCTGCCTACACCCAGTCTCTGCCTAACCTACCCGCGCCGTCCTCCCCTAACCACAGCACCGTCCCATCACGCGTTACTATAACGGGGAGTCGCTTGACATGCGCCATTTGCCCAGAATCGTTCCCCCGCAAGCAGGAGCAAAACAGGCACCTACTGAAGCACGTCCCGTATTTCATACACTGCCCACTTCCGCATTGCGCGTGGAGGGGAAACCGCGCCGGCTTATTTAAGAAGCATTGGCGGCAAGAGGACCACCGCGCTTACCACAAGCACTACGGTCACAGCCCCAGCGGAAGTCAAATTGAGACGTACGACCCTTGGGCGATCCTGGGCCAGATCATCAGTGGCGCTATTTCCCCTCGTGAGGGGGAGGACCAGGCGAATTTTTTGGTCCAAATGAAGGCCTTTGAACTACAAAAACTGAATATGTGGATGGATCCGGGAGGCAGAAAAAAAAGGCGTTCGATGAGGCGGGCTTGATGGTGATCCAGAGAGTAAACCCGTTCCTTTCCTCCTCATAGGTGCTCTTTCTGGGAAGTTGGATATGCAATGTGTACAAGCGGTACGCAAGGCGCTTACGATTCGATGTACGCTGGGATGTATGTGACAAATTAAGCGCTGTGCATTTATAAACTATAATTGTACTCGTCTTTGCCACTTTAGAGACAACGTCACAATGTTGCACCGCATGAAAAGCAAGTTTTCAGCCAGTACTGTAGATGCTAACCTCTTGAGGACGTTCCAAGTCACATGATTTAGTGCCTGGCATAGCATTTTTCCGAGCATTTTCCGAGAAAAAAAATTCAAACCCCTTTTTGAGAAAAATAAACTTTGATAAGTGGTTAACACTCCACAGAAATTTTCTACGGGCTTTGCTTTGCGTGAATTGCGCACATGGCTTCTGCGGCTTCACGTGAGCTAGGTTGCCACCGTGATCTGACGCACGTAGGTCTATCATATGTTTCAACATTGCCCTTGGCAATATGGCAACGTCTCTATCAGCACATCGAAAAACAAGAAGAAAGGCTACAAGACGAGATCTACTAGGAATGACATGGCCCATGATAACGAAATGAGTAGTATTACCGATCCGCCGTCGTCCATCACGTCGCACTCTGGTCCGGGGGCGTGCGTCCGTTCTACGCGACGATATCCCACAAAATCCAATATAAATCAGAACTTCCACTCTGGTTCTACTTCCATGGCCCAAGGGACTGAGGTCGGGGTTCGCGCGCGCGAGTGGAAACCAGTAATAAGTTCTCAGGAAGAAAGAAAAGGAATAAAACTCACGTACATTTTGTTACTAGTGTCTTTGAGAAGATCTTCTCTATTGGTACGTCGTATTTCTTGCACCACGCCGCAGTAATCCTAGAGAGCAAACAGGGTCAAAAAACTGAGACGTAGCTAATGATACCCGCGGACGGCCGTACCTGGGGTCTAAATAGTTAATCTTACTCGTGCCCAGCGCGACTTCCTTGCCCGCCTCGCGGTCTACCATCTGCAGCTTGAACGCCTTGATCTTCTCTTCGAGCTTGTCGATCGCCTCGGTGAGTTTCTCCACGGGCCGATCGCGCTTGAGTGCTGCCTTGCCCGTCCCGCGCTCCTTCTCGAGCCGCGCAAAGTCATCCTCGACTGCGCGCAGCCGCGAGCGGAGCACGTCCGAGCCCTGCGCCGGCTTGCCCTCCTCCGCGAGCTTCTCGTTCTCCTTGGCGAACTTCTTTTCCGTGCGCTCGACCTCGCGCGCCTTGCACTGGTCTTCGTGCTCTGCCACCGCGTCCTCGTCGAGGTCCGACTCGTCCTCCGCGTACTTTTTCTGCTTCTTGTACTTTGCGTCCGCGGCGAACAGAGCGTGGCGCAGCTTCATGCGGTCGTACTTGAACCCGCGGAGCTGCGACCCAGAGGGCGATTAGAAACACGGTCTGTTCGGGGACATTGGCTACGGGGAACTACCTTCTCCTTCATTTTCGCCATGGACTGGTCGTGCGTCTTGGGGGCGGCGCGCTGATGGTTACATAAGATGGCGACCATGCGATTCGCATGATTGTAGTGGTTGAGCTTTTCCTGCATCGTTCCGTTTTCCGGCGTGCCCTCGTCGAGCTGGTTCTGGAACGTGATCGACGCGTTGTAAGTACGGAACACCTTTGCGCTAAGGCCCTTCATGTACGACTGCAGGTGCTTGTTTAAATAGCCAGGCTGGGTGTCCAAAAGAATTTTAGTAAAGACGACGCGGGCGCTAATTCGAAGACACTGACGTTCACGCGGTCGAACAACCCATCAGAGTCTTGCTTGTCCCGCTTGAAGATCTTGATGTTCTTGAACACTTGTTCGTCCACCGTGACTTTATTGTAGTATCGGATCGAGTCTTTACCAAGGAAGTCGAAGATGACGAAATTTGGTGGTTCGAGTGTGACGTGTTCGCAGCGCAAGGAGCAACAGCCAACCGTATCTGCTTCGTCCTCGCCTTTTTCGTTTCCCGCTCGAAGAGCCAGAACATCGATGAAATACATGGCGGTCGCGCGCATGCGCAACTGAGTAACCTTGTTTTTCAAATCCGCCCGATAGTCGGCGCGAATACGTTCGACATGCATCTGAAAGAGAGCTTACGAGGAGCGGGGAAGAAGAAGGGGGAAGACTAACCTTAAGTTCGCGTGCCTTTTCGAACTTGGACATGTCGCTCTGACCCTTGAGTGAACTACCAGCCGCCAAGAAGACGTATTTGTGGTTCCCATTGATGTTCTCTGTCCACGTCGCAAGCCAGGTAACGGTGTTATCATGAATAACCTCTTTCCATTTCCCCGGAGTATTAGGGACTGGAAGGGGAGCGTCGGCTCCGATGTTGATGGTAATATCCTCGGGACAAACACGCAACTGGGCACGTCAGCGAGTCAAACACGGAGGGGCCAGGTGGGGACCAACTTTAAGTGCGCCTTTCTTAGGATGTTCACCGCGTCCTCTGAAGAGGCCAGGAGGTTCAACCCTGAAGTTCCCGACCTTCTCCTTACGACCATCGAGCGTGCAGGTCACATATTTCGCTTCCATCTCATCTTTCTGTTTCTTCAAATCCTTCTTTTCTGCAGACGTAAGAGCCTTTTTCTTGGCTTTCTCTTCCTCGAAGTACTCAAACATGGGACGGAAATCACAACGCTCGAATTCCTTAATTATCGTCCCATCACGCTACGGCGCCAGTCAGCGCAAAGAACAATGATGGTGAGCAATGACGACACTCACTGGAGGGTGCTTCTTGAGAACCTTTGACCAATCGTCAAAGAAATTCTTGTTGAAAGTGGCATCCTTCGCATGGTCAGTCTCGAGCATAGCTCCGTAGAATCCGGCGACCTCTTCAGATTCTAGGGGAAGGTTGACGGATTTGCCTACGAGATATGTTGAGCGCCTTGAAGAAAGTGAACGAAAGAATTCGCTCACCATTGTACTTCATCTTTACGTGACTGGGCAATGGCTGGTACGGAGGGGGGAAGATAACACCGTTGTGTTCAAGGGTGGTCCATTTCTGCGTGCCGTCGCTAACGACGGTCTGGTCTGGATCCTGTTCCCACCACTTGAAGACTTCTTCTGTTTCTTCGTCTTTCTCTTTCTCCTCCTTCTGCTTACCTTTACTCTTCTTCGCACCCTTTCCCCCCGCATCCTCCTCTGTTGCCTTCTTTCCCTTTGAGCCGGGTTCGTCGCTTTCCTCTTTCTTCACCTTGCCCTTCTTTTTGACGGTAGCCTTCGCGGCCTCCATATCTGAGCCGGAGTCCTTCTTCACTTTCCTCGGCACAGCCTTCTTGACAGGTTGTTTGTCTGCATCACTTTCCGCAACCTTCCGCTTCTTTTTCGGTTGGGCGACCTTCTTGGCCGGAGCGGGTTTGTCGTCCTCAGATTCGAGATCGTTTTCTGGATTCTCGACTTTAACTTTGCGCTTGGACGCGCTCTTTGGCTTAGCACGCGCCTTGCTGGAAGACGCGAGATGACTGTTGAGAGGGGTGTCATCCGAGTCGCTTTCCTCGGCTTTGACCTTGCCGTTGGTGCCAGAAGTAGAAGCGGGCAACGTGGTCGCTTTACGTGACCCTATCTTCGGCGTTACAGTCGGGTGGCGGTGCTTCGGTGGCGAGGATGTGAGCGCGAGCGGCTTGTCGTCGTCGTCGTCACTGAAATCCGACACAGGGGCAACACGGCGCTTGCGCTTAGAGGGGGTGAGTGTATCCGAGCGCGTTACCTGAGACTATTGAGGCGATGTGGCAGTTAGCACCTGTGCAAAGCGTGAGGCAAAAAGTACACACGAGAGGTATATCGTCGTCATCGGGATCGCTCATGGGTGTGTCGCCGTCTGCATCGAGGACGCGCCCTTTGCCACTTCCTGCTCCGTTCGTGGAGACGTGGCCGTTCTTCATTTTGCCGTTGTGGGACTGTGAGGCAAGCGGCATGTCGTCCTCGTCGGACAACATTGAGTGCTCGCTGTCTAAAACAGTCATTAGGACCGAAGAAGAATATTATATGGCAAGAGTAAGATGGTGGTTGGAAGACAAGAGCCGAACCGTACGGTGAAGTGCTTGTTCGGGTGTGAAGGTGATTTGGCACCTGCCCTACACTCGAAAACTCGGCAATTCCCGTGTCCCTTTCCCCTGCCCGTGACCCCCACCTTCTGTCCGTATCCTCTCAGCGAATAAATAAGGTAACCAGAAATGGCTGGATGTGACCTCTCTTTGTCGTGCTCAATACGATTACAGGCGGTCCATGTCGAAGTATCCATCATTATTTGACCCGTGGACAAAGCGCGACGCGTGGCGGAAACACCCAGTGTTCTCAAACCGCGCCATGTTCGCCAACCTCTTCCCTGGCTTCGGCATTGCGGTTGTTGCGTTCTCTGCGTATGTTCTCGCAGAAAATGTCCTCGGCAAAGGGAAGCACCAAGCTGTTGAAGACAAGCACCATTAGAGTCTCAATGTGAGTCACCGATCACCAATCCTACAAGGCCCAGACTGATTTTCTCGATCTTCTGCGGCGGATCAGTCGACACAAGTTGTACCGTATGGTAGATATCTGGTTTTAGAGCAGAGAACAATACCAATATAACTCCACCGAGTGCACGTCGCTCTCCACACGCAATTTAACTGTTATGTTCCCAAACCCGTACGCTTGCTCACACCCAGTTTGTCTCTTTACTGCACCGTTCGCCAAAGCATTTTCCCGTGACTTTCTCCGATTGGCGAGGCCCGCGCCCATCAGAAGCTTAAAAAATGAATTGATATATTTTTGTCAGACTGGTTGGGGGGCGTTGTGAACACCCGGCGTTGATCGCAGTCAGATAACAACCTCCCGAAGCATGATGATGGCCCAAAATATGTGAATGCGTGGCAACGAAGTCAAAGTCAAAGCAAACAAAGATCCTAGCAGAAAATCATACACCGAATCCGCACGAGCCCCACTATTTGTTGACAAGTCCCAGTGGTGCGTTGCTACGCCCTCAAACATCGAGACCAACGAAGATTGAGTTATGCCGCTCAAGCGCTGTTGGCACACGGACCCCTGGCACAGCACTTTGCGCGTTAGCCAAGTTACTTCCCCGAGGGCCGGACTGTAAGCCTAAGGGCGGTAGAGCTGTTGGCGGCGAAGGAGGCGGGACTTTTTCTCTACAGGTGCACCCCGGGAGGCAGTGCGGCGTGTGCTGCGTTTTGCTCGTGGAGGATGGATGACGGACTTCAGCGAGCCAAAGCTTGACTGTATACACGCCAAGTACAACAGGGAAAGGTGAAGGTGAGCCGGTGATATCTCGGAACCAGACGTCCCGATCGAAAGTTATCGCGGTGATGACGGAAGAACAAACGACGAGGGAAGAATAAGTGAACACTGTATGCCACATGTTAACGTTAACGCAGATTGTCTTTCTCCATTCGACTTACTAAGACCGGCGAGACCCCAACAGCACACTTCCACGAACAGAAAAGGCAAGCGCACTCTCGCCCCGGCGGCCTTGATATCTGCTCCTACGCCGAGGCTGTACAAGCTTAAGACTGGGAGTAGATCATGATGGTCACGCTCGAATCTAGGGGAAAGGACGAGATAACGCACTGAGGTTGAAGATTACGAAGCATGTCGTCCAGATACACTCCACGGCGACAGAGGTTGGGATGGAGGAACGGAACAGGCCTTTAGCGAAAAAACTTTGTTTTTGCGTGTTGCAAAGGTGTTTGCGAAACACAAAACCGCAAATTAGATGTGGCACAGAGGGAAGGTTCGATGAAGAAGCGCACGCCGTAACCGATGCAACGAGACAGAGACCCGGAACAGCGATAAGGACGCACAGATCAGTCTTCGGATCGTAGTGTTTGTAGAAAGATAAAGAGAGCATAATACACAAAGCCGATGCCAACGCCGTGATGGCTTGTCGCAAACGGCGTAGATAGGTAAGTTCCCCCGTTCTTGAAGAAGTGGTCGTGAACGGAAGACGTACCTAACCAGCACTTGCGAAAGACGCGAAACCGAAGCATACGGGCAATTCACTCGTTTAACCCGTCGCGTTACGTCGCGAGGTGATATGACAGCATTGCAATCATGACCTCGGGTAAAGAAGCTGTATGGTCTAGTCCGGGCCAGCAATTTCAAACCCAGAGGAAGCTGTATGGCTATTCACACGGATGCAACATACACGCGACGACCAGTGATGAACCAGAGTACAGTACTTCTTAGCCTGGCCAGTCCGACACCGAGTCGTGGACTCAGATCCCACTGGCAGATCCCAGACGTGGCGATGCATTGATCCTGATTGCGGCAAGACTCAATGGTGGCGGCGCAAGGACTTGAAGAGAACTGTTCGCCACCAGAGCTGTAACGAACAAGTCCATTCGATGAGACTTACAGCTTACAGTTGCTGCACTTGGTGGTCACCTGCCTCAAGGCCTTGTGTCGCTTGTTCGCTTACCCTACTAGTAACTAGGTGAAGAGGTCCCAGACTCAGAGTTGTCTCCACACCTGCGACACCAAAAAAAATGTTCAATCGTAACCAAACCTTCGTCCTCGGGTGAGTACAACGTTACCACGGTTCGAGCAGAGAGTAAATTTTTTTAATCATCATTTTAGCGTCCGGCGTCGACCATCGCTCGGTGCCAATTGTAGTCATTCACGAAAGGGTTCTCCCAATATTCTGTCAAAGTTCCCCCGTGGTTCCAACCAACGTGGACCGGTGTCACGCCTTGTGGACCCGTGCCCTCGCACGTCTAAGAAGTTCAGATCTCGCGCCATGGCGCCATCCAATTGGTTGGCACCTCCCAAATCGTTGATGAAGTGCTATTTTCCTCTCCTTTCCCAGACCTTTTTCCGGCTTGGTCCTTTCAACATCCACTAGGCGGTCGATGACCCAACACTCGCTCTTAAAGGTGCCGTTCGAGGTCCGTTAGTTCACCCACTAAAACACACCCTTCCTTGACCATGTCTTTACCGCCGCGCTGCCATATTCTCATATTTGACCTGGGCGACGTCCTACTTACCTGGTCTCCAGTTACGAACACCTCAATTTCCCCCAAAATCCTCAAAGCTATTCTTTCTTCAACTATTTGGCATGATTACGAACGCGGCAGACTTTCAGAGGACGAGTGCTATCGTCTCTCTGGCGATAAGTTCTCTCTTGACCCTCAGGAGCTCCGACGCGCTATCCTCGATGCCCGCGACAGTCTTCGACCAGATCAATCCTTCATTAGCTTCATCCGCGATCTTCAATCAGAGGCTCAAAACTCGCTACGCATCTTCGCCATGTCAAATATTTCTGCACCCGATTACGCGGTTGCCCGCGCGAAGCCTGAAGAATGGGGTATCGAATGGGGTATCTTCGAACGCATTTTTACTTCCGCAGCGGTAGGCATGCGCAAACCAGAGCTCTGTTTCTTCAAATTCGTACTCGACCAAATCAAGGCCGAGCCGTCTTCGGTGGTGTTCGTCGACGACCGGTCTGAGAACGTTCTGGCCGCTCGCTCACTCGGCATGAATGGCATCGTTTTCGACGACGTTCAGCGTGTACGACAGTCCCTCCGGATGTTCACTGGCGATCCCGTGAGCCGCGGTCTCTCGTTCCTAGATGCAAGAGCAGGCCAGTTGGAATCAGAGACAAACGACGGGCAAATTGTGGCTGAGAATTTTGCACAATTGCTCATCTTGGAAGCTACCAACAAAAGGTATGGCCAGCGTTCTTGAGTGGATTGCTCAGGAGATCCAACCCACCCACTCAGGGAGCTCGTGAATTACGTGGATCACCCTCGTACCTGGAACTTTTTCAGAGGTATTTTTCAAGCGCTACCCTTCGGCGTCTTGGATGTCTGATCAGTCATTTCATTTCCTTTTGGCAGAGAGACCGGTACTCACCACGGATGAATTTCCGTCTGATTTGGATACCACGTCTGTTGGTCTCATAGTCACCCAGCCCGATGACCATGTGTTTGATTCGGTAATGGATGAAATGCTCCAATACACGACCACCGATCGTATTCCGATGGTAAGTCGACGATAACTCCAGCCGATCCACGGCTATTGATTGAGCTACTTACGGCAGACCTACTTTGACGCGGAGCGTACACGCACAGATCCTGTCGTCGCTCTCAACGTGCTACGCCTGTTCTACTCACGCGGGCGCGGACACGAGCTCTCGCCCACGCTCGACTGGGTACTCGGCGTGCTCGAGCACCGAGCCTACCTCGACGGCACGCGGTACTACGAGACAGCCGAATGCTTCCTCTTCTTCGCGGCGCAGCTCCTGCGCGCCGCCCCGGACCCAAATCTACACGCGCGACTCGCGCCACTACTGCGGGCGCGGGTCGAGGAGCGCACAGGCGCGGCATCCGACGACCCGCTCGCGCTCGCTATGCGCGTTCTCGCGGGAAGCGTCGTCGGGCTGCGCCTCGCGCATGACGTCGCGCTGCTCTTGGCGTTGCAGTGCGAGGACGGCGGCTGGGGGCCCAGCTGGATTTACAAGTATGGGTCGTCTGGGGTCAAGATCGGGAATCGCGGGCTCACCACGGCGCTCGCGCTCAACGCCATCTCGGCACTGCAGTCCCCGCCACAGCCACAGCCACCTGAGCCGCTGTGGAGCGTTGAGAAGAGCGGGCAGCTGCCCGTGGGCCTTCCGTTGTCGCCGCCGCTGCCTCCGTTGCGTGTGAAAGACAAAAAGGAGTGGACATTCTCGGTGGGCACGGTTGTGAAGGCTGTCTATGCGTACGTATTTGCTGCGACCCGCACCAGCACTCGCAGGCAGGACCCCGGCGTTGACGTTCGTCGCCACGAGCGTGGGGACAGCGTTGGCGCTTAAGTAGCGCATCACTGGCGGGAGAACGATGCAAGACGTCCAGGCGTAAGTTTCTCTCTCATCACAGCGTATCATTATCACTGTACCTTAGCTCTCTCTCTAACTCTATCGGTGTCCAGAGCGCCATCGCAGTCGCACGCTTGCACTTTACTGCCGTTGTCGTTATTTGTTTGCTTTACTGCCGTGCCCATACCAATCCGAGTCACTGTATATACCCAGTGTGGTTGGAAATTCTTTCACTTCCGAGTCTACACCATTTGTACAGTACGCACTGTGATCTACATACAAGCTATGTACTTGGCCCTGCACATATATGAACGATCACAACGTGGGGGGTGTACCCATGGTTACACGGCTACAAGGCACCTCAAATCGTTGATGCTTCTGCTACAAGACTTCCGTGTTATTTGGGAAGGTATAGTAACGCTTGTAGACCTCATTGTACGTCGCATCTCTTCCACGTATCTAGCGCAACACTTAGTTGCTGCCGGTAGCCAGCGTACAGGTCACCCATCAGTAAAAGTGACCGCGGAGTGTAATACATTCCAATACGGCAATAGATGATATTGTATTTTATTCGCACATATGGCCCATAGAATATTTCCATAACCAATGTATGTGACTGACATTATTCCTATCTAAGATACAGCTAGATCCAATTTGATAGGCCCCTTGCCCGCGAACAGACTAGCCGGACTTCTAAGTTTCATGAACGGAGTTCATAGTTAAGTATATTTTGAAAATTTTGAGATAGTAGTTATCTTGCATAATTTCGGGTTGTAAAATAGTTATCCCTTTCTTTGTGCGACCTCAGCTTCTCAAAGTAAGGTTCTCTCCCACTTATCCCTTGCCGAGTGCCATCACGTCCCCCAAGCCTACCATCCCTCTCCCCAATGGTTCGCCGGTACATATCCGACAAGCTGAAAGAAATGGCGCTATCGATGTCCCTCCAGGGTCTCACCGACCCGGAAATTCGTGATTTCACAGGGATCAGTGAATGATCCCTCAAGCGTCTGTGGAGCACGTATCGGGACACCAGCAGATTTTCGCGCGAATCACCTGGTCGGCCTCATGTGCTCACTGCCATAGAAGCAAAGGTACGTCGCAACACCTTTCGAGCTGGGTGGTCGTCTCACCTTCCGCTGACCAGTTCCTTTGTGACTGCGTCGAGCGCCAGCCCGACATCACCCTCAAGGAGCTGCAGACAGAGTTCCGTGATGCCTTAGATGCCGAGACCTCGCTGCAGACAATTGCGCGCTCTCTCCAAAGGGCGGGTTATACCATGAAGACGGTACGTCGCGTTCCACTTTCAACGCTGACAATGATCTCAATCCCAATCCCATACATAGGTCATGCGGCACACTCTGGAGCGAAATGAAGCTGACTGTGCCAAGTTTCGGACCCTCATCAACACACATTACAGCCTGGAGCAGTTGGTTTTCACTGATGAAAGCCACTTCAACCGGCTCACATTGAGGAGGCCATACGCATGGTTGATACGAGGTGAATGTGCAACTCGGTCCGAGTTCTTCCTTCGAGGTACCAAGTATTCCATTCTCCCTGCCATCTCCCTAGACAGTATTCTCCATCTTGAAGTTCTTGAGAACGCGATCACGGGCGACGACTTCCGCTGTTTTGTTCAGGGGTTACTTACCCGCATGAACAAATGGCCCCTTCCCAACTCAGTTCTTGTCGTCGACAATGCGTCGATCCACAAAGTCGCCAGCATCCGCGAACTGGTTGAGGAACACGGAGCGTGCCTCTACCTCCCTGCATACTCACCGGACTTCAACCCCATCGAGCTTGCCTTCTCCACCATCAAGGCGTGGCTACGTACAAACCGCGATCGCATGAACCGGGAGCTCGAGTTGGTGGACGGCATGGTGTACAAAGTATTTTGGGAGGCTGTTTACACTGTCACCGTGGAACATGCGAAGGGATGGTACAAGCATTGTGGCTATACCGATGACGACAACAACTAATCTTTACTTTCTTTTCTTTTCGTTTTTTTTCTATTGCATACCATTCACGCGGGAAGCAAGGATATAATACGTTCGTGTATTTTACGCTCTGCATGACCACAAACTACTGGTCATACATACTATGAGAGGTTCTATAGATTTTTTTAATAGGCACGCACGCATTTCCGTGATGCAGATGGCAGACGAGGGGGAGACCAAATCAGGTGCTGACAAAGCAAACCTCATATCTCCTGCGACACGTCACTCCCCCCCTCACTCCCATCCGATTCATGAGCACTTTCTACCTTGTCCATCTCCTCGATATATTCCTCTTTGCAACCACTCGAAGGCCATCCCATTACATCATGGCTCTCAGGCTCATCCTCTTCGTCGTCATCCTGCACTTCCTGCTTGATGGTATCCAGGAGACCCAGTGGAGCAAGTGCTACCTTTTCCATGTACTTCCAGAGACGGCGAGCTCCATCCATGTCCAGGTTAGTGATTTACAGGCCCAGCTCGGCCTGTAAGCCAGGCTAAAGGCCTGGCTTTTGGTGGCCTGGGGCTTCACAACTAAGGGGCCAGGGCCTTCACCCATGGCTTCCAAGGGCTTAGGCCTATCTCGGCCTGCAAGCGACGGCTTTATATCATGATGTCGGCTTATAGGGCTTACAAGCCGTGGTGTTTTGAAATCTAAGTCACACAACGCGCGACTGAACATTGGACACTGAAACTACCCTAGAGCTATGACCCAGATAAGTCTACTACCTCAGTGTCATTCCCATCACTGTCACCGTCGTTGTCGAGACCTTCCACCAAAAAGTCATCATCTGCATCTACAACCTCAATTGCCGTGCTGTCTTGGTTTGTAGGTTGTTTGTCTGCGCGATCGAGTTCTTGTTCTTCCTCGGCAACGGTAAGGGTCCTTACCATGAGATCTTGACTGATGAGCCACTTGAGGCACTGTAAAGCCTCCACAATGTCGGCATCGAGGCGGTTGCGGCGCTTGGATATCGTGATGCCAGCTGATGAAAAGGCCCTCTCACTGGACACGGATGAGGCCATGACCGCATGATAGTCACGAGCAAGTGACTGCCATGTTGGGTAGCGACCCCCACACAACTACAGTAAATGTACGGTGAAATCGTAGTCCAGAAATAAACATGTGATACACACCCCCCACCAATGGACTATCCCAATGTCCTCTGGCACAACGTCGTGTGCATTGAGGTATGAGTTCCATTCTTCTAGTATACTGTTGCCCGTGTCGGTGACTTCTTGACAATCTTCATCAGATGACGAGTCTGTATCGACAACATTCTGGCGTCCACGTTTTGGGGCTGTCTTGTGAATGCGTGTGACCTGGGGCTGTTTGTTTTTGTTCCTCTTGTTATAACGCTCAACAAACTCAATAGAAACGTCAGTAACATGTAAAGCAGATATAATGGCATTAACTTACATGTTTGCGGACAAGTTCTTCGACCTCCTCAACAAGGTCGACTGGCCAGTGCTTCACAAAATGCCCCATCTTCTTCTTGGGGTTGAGAACTGCGTGCCGAACTCTGATCAGCACCCAAGTGAGAAAGTAATAAATTCATACCCATAGCCATGATATGGGCATCAGATGCAGCAGAGCGCTGGTAATATTCGTCGAGCTTCCTCATTCCTGCGTCAAGAGCAGGTGCAAAGCACACATAGCGGGGTTTGCTTGAGGCCTTCTCCCATGCCGCATGCATCCTCTCCAATGCCGGGAGTGCGTTTTGAAGGGTTGGCGTTGAGGAAGATGAGAACGCTTGCTGGGCATCACTTGCATGCTGAATAAAAGAAACGGATCAGCAGTATTCAAGCACGTAGTTGTACTTTTTACCTGGAGAATATTACAGAACAGACCCACGTGCGTCCATTCTTCCTTGTCCAGAGAGAGGGCCATTATCTTGCGCCGCTTCTCGGTGTTGCATTCATCGAGTCCAAGTTCCATGATAAATTTGTCGATCACCTGTTTGACAGCACGACCAGTAGGAACACTATGACAAAGAACAAGATGTGCACTTACCTCGCATCGTGACTCAGCGCGAGTGAGCATGATGTATGTTGAACTCCACCGTACCTTCATGTCAAGGAGGAGTTGAACAGGTTTTATGTTACGACTGCTTTGGATAGCCCTAAACGCTTCTTTACGTTGAGCTGAGGAGCGTGCCTACATCCCCTCATGTTAGACACGAGAATTTGACACAAAATGGACATACCTTCACGCAGATGGTATGGATGAGGCCGACTTCATCACGCACAGTAGCTCCAAGGTCTTCTGGAAGGTCGTCGTCATCTTGGTTCCTGTCGTAGAACTTCGACTTGCTGTGTGTTGTTATCAGTGCTTGTGTCGCCAAGTTTATGATGTGTGCAAGACATCTGCGTGAACAAGTATCATAAAGTATATGGCGACAATATATTAGTGGTACATACCTGATATGTCGGCGTTTGACATCAAAAGAAGAGCCGGTCTTGAGTTCATAACAGCGCGCGAATTCTTGAAGCATGGTTTCATTGTTCTTCGCATTGTCACAGGTGACGTGCCCGACCTAGAGTAACAAATAGTAGTTGTACAAGACACAAGTAACCAGTACTTACCTTGGGTACGATTCGGAGATGGTTGCACACTTTGTATAGTGCCCGGCCGAGTCGTTTGCCGTTGTGGGCTGTGTTCATTTGCACAAAGCCAAGTAAGGCTTGCTCAACTGTCCACTTCCCAGGTGCACGTTCTTCGATCCAGTGGCCAGTGACAGCGAAGTAAGCGTCACAATTGCTAGCCTGCCATGTGTCACATGTCAGGCTAACTTCGCCGCTCACAGTGGGGCCCTAATAAATGAACACGATAGAATATTAGCTGAAAGCGTAGAAAAAAAAAAAACAAAAAAAAAAAAAACATTAAGGTGATCATGCAACGAGCGCAGCTGTTGCTTGAACATCTTGATGATGCGTGGTCTTGACTGCCTGGATGAGGGAAGTCGAATATTGGTGTTCCGGGGTGCTCGGGACGCGATATCGAGCATTTTCTTGAATGCGGCATTATCGAATGTCTGAATCAGCTATAATACTCACGCACATTAGTATGGGAAACTCGGAGAGATAAACGTATGAAGTACATACCTGATTTGTTTCAATAAGCCACTCAAGGGCAGCGGTCTTGAGAGCCTTGTTACTAAACGGAATCGGCCTTGCACTTGGGTCTTCGGGGCCAAAATGTTCTGTGATCGACGGTTCCTTGTCAACGCACTTGCGCTGCTTGGAATCCTGAGGTAGCATGGAATCGAAGTTGTTTGCGTTGCACCATTTTCGGTAGCGTTGCTAACACGTAAACACAGCATGAATAAGAGGTTCCAATGTGATGAGCACGACGCAAGACGTACTGCGTGCAGAGCTGCCACATGACGGCGAAGCGTGGAATGTTCGCTTGTCAGGATTTTATCTTGCTTGGGGCATCCTAGACCTTGCCTGTGTACGAGACACGATAAGAAAACGCCGAAACGAACAAAAAAAAAGTCCTTACGCGCACAGGTCACACCGCATGCATACTTTGTTTTGACCTGGTATGTGAGGTACTGCAGTGAAAAAGGCTTTGATATCAGCCGTTGGTTCGGTCTTGTTCAGCCGTTCGTTTTGCAGATCATTGATGTCGTCGATCTCAATAATCGAGACATCAGTTTGCAGCCCTTGCCCAGGCGTCCTCTTCAGCTTCTTTGCCTTGGGAACGTCCTCGGCAGCAGCTGCGTCGTCGTCAGTGTCAACTGTACCGTGTGATGAGAGCTGGCCGGGTCGTTTAGTTGAAGTCTGAGTTAGGGCTGGACCAGGGGACGACAACTCCACATCCACGTCCACGGGCGCTGTCGATGTGAATGGCTCAGAGACGGGTGAAGAAGGTTGAGGTGAGGCAGCTAAGCACGCAGATGCGACAGCCCTGCGATGTGAAGTCAGCTCTAAATCAGCTGCGTTTTCGGCGGTCAATTTTGCGGTGGGCAGTATTCTGCGGGCGGGTCGCGGAGACATGATCTATGGGGAAAAAAAAAGACTCGGATTTTGTATTCAAATACAACATGGTGGCGATTTCAGATGAGCTGAGTTGTACAGTAGGCAACAGGCTGCGGATCATGGCTTGAATAGCTTGAATCCTCGCGTATCAGACCAGGAAATTACTTGCAAGGAACCCTCAGTTGGGGCTGTGATGTAGCGTTGATGTGGCGTTGATGTGGCACGCGGCCCTGCGAAACTGGAGCCCGGGCCACGGACCGTGAAAGCGGCCTGCCAAATTTGGAGCCTGGGCCTCGGGCCACTCCAGGCTGCCTCATCGGCCAAGGCCTGGCCTGTCTTCTGCCGGCTGGCTTGGTCTGGCTTCAGGCCCATGAGCCGGGCCTGTAAATCACTAGTCCAGGTGACCAATTTTGGCAAGTTCTTCCACCCCGAGTGTGTACACATCTACGGCGTCAAAAATGTCGAGGCCCAGAAACTTACTTGTCATATTGACATATTTCAGGTCGTGTGTTCGGTTTCCGAGTCGGTCTTGATAGTCCATCATTGAAAGCAATTCGGAGATGGTCGGAATCGTCGAATTTCCCATGCAATCCAGCATGGTGATGATTGGTGACCTTGAGTCGTTGTACGGTCCACATGGCCCATCACTCGAAGGTTTGGTGCATGTATCGCTAACTCCAGTGAGGGCCAACAGGCCTGGGGCAGAGGCTGACAACGGTTGTGCGATTGGGGAATCTGACACCATGTAGGACCCCTGCATTGTGGCACTGCCACTTGAACCTGGAGTTGGCATGATATTGACGGCAACGTGGATCTCAGGTGCTGCGTGCGTGCCCTTCGGCTTCTTTGTAGATGGGCGGTCAAATGGTTTAGCATTAGGCAGCAGGGTTACATCCGCTTTCCCGATAGACTATGTCTTGGTAAGTTTTTATTCGTCTTGTGGTATGATTTTGACTCACAATCAGTTTCGCCCAATAGGTCATCTCTCTATGTTCCATCTTGCGGTGTCCCGCTCCCAGCTCAACCCAGCAATAGGTTTTCCGGCCTTTCGTTGAGTGCTTCTGGCACAACAAGTGCCTTTTTAAATCGAGTAGGCACTTGTATTGGTTGTTCACCTCTTCCGAGGGCTGCGGGGGGATATCATCATCACAGCAGCGCTTCTCCTGAGCCTTTCCTTTTCCCTTCAGCCGCTTTGCTTGTTTGCGCTGCAATCAAGGTGAGCATCTTTTATATCGTTGGAAGAGAATCACTTACCATATTCCTAAGTTCCATCACTGCCGCACATGTCCGCGCTGACACGACTTTCTCTCGCATCCGTGTTATTGCGGTATTCCAGTCAAGCTCACTATCAAGGGGTGATAGCAGGGTGCATCGTTCACCACTGATGCAATAGCCCAGGTCCACATCATTTCCCGCCGTCTTGAAATGTGCTTGTGCCCTCTCTTTGAAGTCCAGCCATCTCATGCTGGTGTGGGCGCTGAATGTATTCCTCACGTCACCATCGGTCACGTCGACCATGAACTCCCAAACTACTTGACATCAGTGTCAAGCCTTCTAACCAAAGTGAGTACCTGTTGCGTTAGGGCCGTCCTAACGATGCTCGACTTGAGCGGGGACAGAGTGGCGAGTTACTCAGGGAGCGACTTAGCGAATATAAGCACACGACCTTAGAAGGAACGTGACTGCTACTAGCACTGGGGCGAAGTCCACCAGGCGCACGTACTGCCGGGCGATCTGCCTGATCAAGGCCAGACGCGACAGGAGACAAAGGACGAGAAGAATGCAGACGAGGAGAGAGGGAGACAGGATCTGATAAGGATTCAAGAAGACCAAGCTAAGGAGCTCGGTCTTCGCACTACCCACTAGATATACAGTTGACGAGGAGCTTTGAAGCTCCTCCGGAATGTAAGGTACCCAGTAGCCATAATAGCTCGAACCCTACTACGACTGTCCTAGGCATGAGTCAAGTCCGTACCACGAGACATGTGATAACAACAACAAGCTGACTGAGACGACTGTCCCTGACTAATACTAGGGTAGTCAGAACCCCATGAGACTGCAGTCCGTACCGATGAGTCCGATCGCAACATCACCCCCTTTTCAGGTGCGACGCCCCGACGCTCCAAAGCCCTCCTCCTCGTAGCGAACTCGCGTCCGCTGTGGCTGCTGGGCGCTCCTCCTGCCCCTACGGGTCTTCTTCTTCGTCAGCTCGTAATCCACCATGGTGCCTGCCTCATCCTCGATGCGCTCCAACGCGTTGGCCATCTCCAGCTGGCGCCGACTGCCTGCCACCTTACCTTGGACCTCCCCTAGGGCGGCGATGAGGTTGTCGATGCGCTGGTTAAGGCGCTGCTGCTCTCGGTCAGCGAGGCGGTAGCGATGGACCTCCGCCGAGAGGGAGAGGTCGTGAATGGAGTCGAGGCAGCGGTCAACGCGCGCCCGATCCTCGAAGGCCTCTGTGAAGAGGACCATGTCCGCGGCGGGGTACATGGGTTTGCCGCCGTACACGTAGTGGGGGGCGGCATAGAGGGGGCGAGCGTAGACCTTGTCCGACTCGTCGATGATGCCCACCACCAGAGGGTCTGGCCCCATGATCACCTGGTGGTATCGGGCCTCGCGCTCAACCCCGTCGGGGGAGACGATGCGAAAGGGGAGATAGTCCACGCCAGTGTTGGCCTTAAAGCCACTGGGGACTCGTGTGTTGATGACGGCGAGGGGCTGATGAGTGGGGGCTCCCAACACCCCGAGGTCCCGCTTGTACATGGGGGATCCGTCGGTGTTAAGCGAGTAGGGGGTCTCGCGTGGGTTGTCAGTGTCTGTGGTGGAGGAGATGAGGGGGTGCGTAGCTGGGTAGTCGTTGGGAGCGTCCTCGTCCAGACCCCAGTCTGCTGTATCAGGCGCCGATGCCTCAGCTGCTGCTGTCTCAGCTGTGCCCTCCGCAGTTGCTCGTCCCTCCACTCCTTCACCACTTCCTTCCACGGCCGCACGGGCCCGAACTCGGTGTGGTACTTGGACAGGTTCACTGTCACCGTGTCCGTCAAGGTGTGAAACGAGGCTATCTGCGGCCTGGCCCTCGAGTAGGGTACGCTCTTCTTCTTCTGCGACCGCCTCGTAGGCAAGAGGCTGCGCACCGGGGGAGTCGGCGTCTCCTCCAACGGTGGGGTCTGGGAAGGCTCGAAGGACGGTGAGGGCGTCCTCACGGGTGACGGGCCCATGGGCGGTGGATAGGGCCTTGGTGACGGTGTCGATGGTGGACTGCGACGGGAGAGAGCAGGAAGACATGGTACGAAGGTAGACAGGATGGGAATGGATAGCAGGAGTTGCTGGGGGACTTAGCTCGTAGTGGGCTCTTCTTATATGCGCTTCCCGGGCGGGGTTTAATGCTTTGAAGTCCCGGACGGCCTGGTCGGCGAATACTTCGCTCCGGTCGACCCACTGATTTTCCGAGTCGGGGTACCCCTTCCATTTCACGAGGTACTGCAGTTTCCGCGTTCTTCCGAATCTTCGCGAGTCTAGAATCTTCTTGACCTCGTACTCTTCTTCGCCTTCTACCAGATCTGGTGGTGGGCGCTGGTAGTTAGGCCCATGTGTTGCAGTCTCGTGGTATCTGGTGAGAAGATCGGTGTGGAACACCGGGTGGATACTCCACTGTGTGGGAAGTTCGAGGCGATAATTGACAGAGGACATCACCTGTGCGACCCTAAAGGGGCCATGTCTTTTGGGCGCAAGCTTGGTGGTTGGCTGGTTGGTGCGCAAGTGGCGTCCTTCCAGCCACACGAGGTCCCCTTCTTTGTACTTGGGCGTATCTTTGTGCTTGACCCATGACTTCTGTGCCTTGATAAGGAGGGCCTTGGCCTGTGTTCTGGCCTCTTGGAATTGGTCGATTCTCAGCGCCACTTGGGGTATGGGCGATGGCCTATCAATCCAATCAGCGCGCGGATTGTACCCCATTAGGAGGTAGAAAGGGGACTTCCTAGTGGTCTCATGGGGCCAGTTGTTGTGCGTGAATTCCGCTATAGGGAGATAAGTCGCCCAGTTGTCTTGCCTCTCATTGGTCCAGAAGCGGAGATACTGCTCGAGCCACTGGTTAGTCCGTTCCGACTGTCCATCTGTTTGGGGGATGATAGGCGGTGGAGACGTTCTGTGAGATCCCTAGGATCTTGCACAGTTCTCGCGTGAATTTGGATGCGAAACGTGGGTCTCTGTCACTGATAACTTTGGAGGGGAGTCCGAATCGTAGGAAGACATGCTTAGCGTATAGAGCAGCGGTCCCTTCTGCGGTGATCTCTTCCTGACAGGGGATGAAGACGGCCGCCTTAGTGCAGTCATGATCCGTGATGGTGAGGATTGAATCGAATCCCTGCGACTGGGGTAACTTGGTGATGAAGTCGAGAGTGATGGTTTCAAAGGGGAGTGCTTCAGGGTTTGGATAGATCGGGGACAGTGGTGCTCGGGTTGGTCGGTTGTTGGCCTTGTGCCTCTGACACTCGGCGCATCCTTTGACGTAGTCTAATACGTCCTGGGCGAGGTTTGGCCACCAGTAGGAGCGTCCCACTAATTGCGAGGTCTTGTTGATACCTGGGTGTCCGTAAACCGGTGGTGTATGGTGCGCAGAGATGATACTTCTCTTGTCGTATAGTCCGCCAGTCACCACTCGTCTTCCATCTTTGTACCAGGTGCCTTCGATCTTCTTCAGCCGGTGTGCGTCTATCCATGGGCGGAGGTAGTCCTCGTCTTGATAGTATGTTGCGTCTGGTCGCTCCATCTCTCCGGGTTCTATCGTCAGGGTGTTTGGCATGACGGCCTCGACTTGTGTGGCTCGCACGAAGAGCGCGTCGGGGAGGACCACTACGTCCTTGTTGTCGTCACCCCCTTGGTCATAGTCCGGTCTTCGGGAGAGTGCGTCTGCTCTTCCGTTGGCTGCGCCTTTGATGTGGTGAATCTCAAAGTCGTATTCGGATAGTTCTAGCACTTCCCTTGCGATGCGTCTGCTTATTCTTTGTGGCGACCTCCAGTATTGCAGGTTGAGGTGGTCAGAGAATACCTTGGTTTTGTGTGGGGAACCTGCGAGTAGGGGTCTCCAGTGGTGGAAGGCTTTGACGATGGCTAGTAGTTCCAGGTCGTAGATGTCGTAGTTGCGTTCTGCTTCGTTGAGCGTTGCGGAGTAATAGCCTATGGGGTGTCGTTTACCGTCCTCTTTGCGTTGTAGGAGTACAGCACCCACCGCGAAGCCTGATGCGTCCACCTCCATCTCAAATTGTTCCGTGAGGTCCGGGTGTGCCAGCACTGGTTCGCTTGTGACCAGGGTCTTGAGCTTTGTAAAGGCGTCTTCTTCTGCTTGTCCCCACTGCCACTCTGTGTCTTTCCGCATTAATCGGTTCAGAGGTCGTGCGTATGTGGCGAATCCCCTGATGAAGAGGCGATAAAAGTTGCAGAACCCGAGAAAAGAGTGGACCTGTTTGACCGTGGTTGGTGTTGGCCAGTTGTGGATGCCGGCGACTTTAACAGGGTCCATACGTGTCACCCCCTTTTCAAGGATTACCCCCAGGTAATCGATTGCCGGCGCATTTCTCTGGTTTGAAGTACAAGTCATTGTCCTTTGCGATCTGGAGTATGTCACGTACGGCTGCGATGTGGCCTGCTCGGCCGTTCCGGGATGCGATGCCGATGTCATCCATGTAGACGCGAATGGTGGTGCCCAGCCGCTCGTGGTAGTTGATGGTGGGGCCACAGAGGGAGTCCATCATGTCCTGGAAGGTGGCCGGCGAGTTGGTGAGGCCAAAGTACATGACGAGTGGTTCGAAGAACCCGTGGCGCGTTTTGAAGGCGGCCTTTTCTTCGTCGCCTTGCTTGATGCGGACGTTGTTGTATCCCCAGCGGACGTCGAGCTTAGTGTAGATGTCCGCGTTTCCCAAGTCCGTGATGAGCTCCTGTATGAGCGGTAAGGGATACTGATTGCGAACGGTGAATGAGTTGATCTTTCGGTAGTCTTGGACCGGTCGCAGTTTCCCATCCTTCTTCTTGACGAAGAAAAAGGACGATGCATAGGGGGATTTTGATGGTCGGATGTACCCCTTCTCCAGTTGCTCGTCAAGGAATTTGCGAAGAGCGATGTCTTCGTCGCGTGACATAGGATAGATCTTGCAGTCGATGGCAGTTGGGGCGTCCTTTCTGAACTCGATGGCGTGGTCCCAAGGTTGCGAGGGTGGGAAGCGATGTGATTCCTCTTCGCTGAACACCTTGGCGAAGTCCGCGTACTCTTCTGGGATCTCTGTTGTGCCGGTGAACTGTTGTGCTTCGATGGCCAGTTTGATGAACAGTGCACATAGAGACCATACTCACAGTGACAAAGGAGACTGTGGTGAGATATGGAGGGTGACTTGAAGCAGCAACAGAGTAAACTTGCAGTGAAGCAGATGAGAGTGTCTGGCACACAACAGATGAGAACTGGTGTTTATACAATAGAGGGAGACATACCTGGCACACAACAGATGAGAACTGGTGTGGTGCCAGAGCGTACATGGTACTCTACTTATACTGCTACAGGAAGTGACGGTAGTAACACAGGTCACAGTAAATACAAGGCGCATTGTTCTACAAGGAGACAAAAGGAATGTGCTGTTCTGGAGAACAAGGCGTATAGAACAAATAAGGGTCCAGACTATGATATCATAGTGACATCACAATAAAGATAAAGAAACAAAGGGAAGTACAAAGACAATAGTACAAGGACAGTCTAGAGAAGTCCATGATGTCATGTACATGTGATGTCATAGATAAGAGAATACAACAAAGTCCGAGATTGTAATGATCATAATGATCTAATCTACATGTCCTGTATATCTAATCTAAAGCAGTCCGTTATCTGCGTGTCCATACGAGCCGCTAAGTGCGCGCGGGTCACTTATCAACATCTCCCCGTGATCAGCAATCTAGGATTTGGCACAAGCCCATGTCAACATTGTGTTGTTGGAGCAGGGTGCGCGCGAGCGACTTGGTAAAGCCGTCTGCAACCATTTCCAGAGTAGGGGTTCTAATAAGAGTGATGGTCCTCTTTTCGATGTACTCCCTAATGACATGATGCCTAATGGCAATGTGCTTCGATCGCCTCCCAGTGACAGGGTTCAAGGCCAAGTCAATGGCACCCTTGTTGTCACCATGCAATGGGATGGGGTCGTCGACCTCGTACCCGAGTTCCAAAAGGAAGCTCTGATACCAAGCGGCTTGGTTGGCCGCATCGGTCATGGCCATGTATTCCGCCTCTGTAGTGTTTTGGGCCACTGTCTTTTGCTTTCGCGAGGACCAGCTTATTGCACCATTGGCTAAAAGGAACACATAACCCGAAGTGGAGTGTCTGTCGTCAACCTGGTCACCCAGGGAAGAGTCAGAGTAGCCAACAAGGCCGTCTCCACTGGCGCCATCGTAGACTATCCGCATATCCACAGTGCCTACTAAGTAAGCCAGGACATATTGCGCAAGTCGCAGATGTTGGGGGGAAGGATTCGCTGCGTACTGCGCCAGACGTGACACAGCGAAGGAGATGTCCGGTCTAGTACCAATCTGAACGTACAGCAGACTACCAATGAGTGACTGGTAGTGCGTAATGTCAGAGGCAGTAGCCTGACCCGTATATTTATGAAGGTGCTCGTCAGCACCAGCGGGCAAGGGTGTGGAGTGTGGTGTGGCATCGGACATGCCAAAGCGTTCAAGGACATCCTTGATATAGCCAGACTGGTCTATTTCGATGCGTCTGAGGGAGCGGTCACGCACAATGCGCATACCAAGATATGATTCTATCTCCCCGAGATCTGTCATCTCATAGCGCTCAGAAAGGTCTGATTTAAGACGCTTGATTCTCTCCATAGAAGCACCCAGGATAGTGATGTCGTCAACGTAAACGATAACGAAGAGTGGTCCATCCCCCTCTCGTTGAGGCAACACATATACGCCGGCATCGGCAAACGTCCGTTTAAAGCCGAGTGCTAGTAGCACTCCATGGAATTGCAAGTTCCATGCACGGGAGGCTTGTTTGAGACCATATATCGCCTTGACTAGGCGACACACCTTCGTCTCTGCACCAGTGGTGGTGAACCCTTGTGGTTGCTCCATGTAAATCTCCTCGTCAAGCACGCCATTGAGGAACGCAGACTTGACATCCATCTGATGGATGTGCCAGTCCTCCAGCGCGGCCAACGCCAGAAGTAATCTCAGCGACTCGAATCGTGCGACGGGAGAGAAGGTTTCATCAAAATCTATGCCAGGGATTTGCGTAAACCCCTTAGCCACCAAGCGAGCTCTGTAGCGGCCATCCGCTTTGAGCTTGAAGACCCATTTGGATTTTACTGCCTTGCGATTAGGCGGGAGATCTACTAACTCCCATGTGCCATTCTTGGCGAGCGCATCCATCTCATACTGACACGCCGTTGTCCACTCACCTGCATCCACAGACCGCATGGCCTCTGCATAGGATGCAGGATCTCTTCCCACATAAGCTGCAGCTAACAGCTCTGCAAACCCCAGCCGTCTACCACGCGAGGCCACATTATCCGCTGTGAAGTAGCGGGGATTGGGCATTGGTGCACGGGCAGAACGTCTAGGTGCACTGTCCATCTCACGCAACAGCTGACTTCGCTGTGCGCGGTCCTCAAAGCCACCAGGCATATCTGGTGAGGGAGGAGGGACATTGCGCATAATGCGCGTTGCACTTTGACGCGGTGGTGGGGAAGTCAGAGGGGGCTGCTCACGCTTAGGTGTGACAGGAAGAGTGGGTGGGGCAGGTGGTGGTGGCGTGTGTGGGCGCTCTTGTTTAGGGTCTAAAATGTCTTCAACATCCTCCTCACTGCTATCAGAGTGTGCAGGGGAGGGTGCTCGCTGTGGTGGTAACGCCGACGTGCTAGGTACGGCAATTACTGGTGTAGGTAGTGGTGGTGAGGTCACTTGAGAAGGTGGTGGGTGTGTCTCAGCACCCTGGAGGGACGGGAAGCTGCTCTCGTCGAATGTCACATCCCTGGACAAACGGACAGAGCGGGTTTGGCGGTCCCAGAGCTTATAGCCCTTTGATTCGGGCTCAAACCCAATAAGCGTGACCTCAATGGCCTTCGCATCCAATTTGCGACGCTTATCAGCGGGTACGTGCATGTACCCCTTGCATCCAAAGATGCGCAAGTGTGAGACATCTGGTACCTTGCCAGAGTACCAGAGCTCATAGGGTGTGCGCCACTTAAGCGTACGGGTGGGAGAGCGGTTGTAGATGTGTACCGCAGTGCTCATCGCATGCTCCCAGAAGCCTTTAGACATGCCTGCTGTGTGTAGCATGGCCATTGCCTTATCCGTAATGGTGCGGTTAAACCGCTCGGCTTTCCCGTTCGACTGTGGTGAACCTGGCATCGTGAGGTGATGCTCTATCCCTCTCTGCTTGAGAATGTCCTGTACTTGGCTCGCCATGTACTCGCCTCCGCGGTCAGAGTGGAGTGCGCGCAGTTTATGGGACGTCTGGGTTTCACCCCAGGCCAAATACATCTGCAGCGCTTTCACAAACTGATCCTTCGACTTAATAAAGTACACCACTGCATGCTTGGAGTGGTCGTCTATGAAGGTGGCGGTGTACGCGGAGCCTTGTAGGGACTGAGTTTGCATTGGACCGGCGAGGTCGCTGTGTACAATCTCAAAGATACGGGTTGTCCTTTTGGTGGAGGACGCAGAGAAAGGTTGACGAGTGGATTTACCCAACTCGCACCCACGACATACAGCAGTATGCGTGGTAGAGCTGTCAATGTCCATGCCAGTAGTGGCAGAGGGACCGTACGACTTGAGAGCAGCAGAGGAGATGTGTCCCATGCGCTGATGCCAGGTATCAAGAGTGGTGGCAGCACTTTTGACGTGAGCATTGAGGCCAATGCTTGAAGCGTCCAACCAGTAAAGGTTGTCCTCCAAGTAGCCAATAGCTACACATTGCTTTTTGACAGATATTTTAAAAGAGCCACTGTCAAAGGCCACTTCCGCACCCTTTTGTGCTAAGGCACGCGTCGACAAGAAGCGTGTCTTCACCTGTGGAAGGTGTAGCACATTGCTGAGGGTGATGGGAAGGCCCTGGCTTGTAGTGAAGACGACGGAGCCTACACCAACTTGGTCGATCGTGGACTTGTCCCCAAGGCGCACAGCACCTTTGCATGGGGTATAGTCCTTGAAGTCGGACCGATGTGGTGTGATGTGGTGTGTGGCACCACTGTCCATCATCCAACGCACACGCGAGGCAGCATACAGGGCAACTCCAACTGCATTGTCCGCCCAGTTAATGGCGGGCTCATCATCGACCTCCTTAATGGAGGCGGTGGTAGGTACTAATACATGAGAGTTGGCAGCCTTGTTGCCGGTGTCCTTCAACTTCCCCGCAGCTTCATCCTTCTTCCTCTGCCTGCAGTCAGGCTTGATATGCCCCTTTTTGTTACAGTAGTGGCAGGTAAGTTGGGAGTGGTCTCTCTTCTTACGTGGGCCACTGTTGGTGGGCCTAATGGGGGCAGCCTTGTTGAGTGAGGAACCAGAGGGGCCAGTACGACGCGCTTCCTCCGAAACGATGCGCGCAATTATTTCAGCGTGCTTGAGCTTGGAGGGGGCACCACTGGCGAGGATGGTGGATGCCAGAACCTCATAGGAGGCTGGCAGGGCGTGGAGAAGTATAAGACAGAATTGGGTGTCAGTGACACCCATCTGTGCGTTGGTGAGGCCGACCCGTAGCTCATTGAGCTTGGCCAATTGTGAGGCCATGGGCGCGGAGTCGTCGAGGCGGGCTTGGGTAAGTTGGATCCACAAATTAAATATGGTGGTGCTGCCGCTAGCACCAGCATAGACGTCCTTCAGCTTGTCCCACTTCGACTTGAAGGTGGGATAGGTGAGGGGGTCGGCAACGAGGGAGTAGACGTCGGGTTTGAGATAGAGGCGGAGGTACGCCTTTGCCCGACGCTGGACAGAGTCCCACTCATCAGAGGTGACTCCAGAGGGAGGGACTTGGAGGTAGAACACATCCTCTGCTTCGTGCAGCGTGAGGATTGCCTCCAAGGTCCCAGACCACTCGTTCCAGTTTGACCCGTCAAACCTGCTGAGGTGGATGCCTGAGGGCATGCCAAACGAGTTGCCATAGGCATTGGCGATGCGTGAGGAGGGTGTGGACCCAGTTGGAAAAGGGGGGAGTGAGCCCCCTGTTGTGGCGCCTGCAGCCGCACCGGTGGCACCAGTGGGCGAGGCAGCGCGAGATGATTGGCCAGACATAGGGATGATTTATCTATCGCCGAGGAGCAGTCAGCGACAGTGCTTCATAATAGTTGCAAGATAAGGGGGGTAGACACTCCTGTCTGTGAATCTGTAAGGCCAGAGCGCTAACGCGTCCTGCCTCCTGTGGTATGCCAGTGATACAAGGGCTAGGCCCAGGTTGGAAGATCCCTTTGCCATACTAGGAGCCAGCTGCCAGCCAGGATGTGTCTAAGACACGGCTCACTAGTTTGCGTCAGGGGGATATGGAATGATTCCTTTCAGAGCCCAAGGCTGTCTACCTCAGCCTTCTCGGCCTGTTGGTTGCCTCATCGCCACAAGTGGCTTCACTGAATCCTTTCCCATTGCCGCTACAAGGCAGGAGTCTGGTTGCAGAACACCATAAGGTGAACACCCCCCAGAGTCTGAACCAGGTTTTACACTCCCATGGTGAGGAGATCCTGCGCCCAGTGTGGAGCACCAGAGACAGCTGGCGCTAAGCTCCACAATACACAGCCCAGTGGGCCATGCACACCTGGATATGGATTAAGGGGCTACCAGATCCAATCTCCTTGCGCATAGCGCAGGGGCTAGGAAAACAGTGGGGGTGAAAGTAGGACTACTGGGCAGTACATGTACAGGAGGTTCCTCAGCAGTGACTACTGACGCCTCAGTGTCCACTGCCTTGGGCAAGGCTGGTGAGGCCCCAGACAGACCTTGACCTGGTTTGTGATCCTAGGAACACAGTGACCAGCCAAGTGGAGTGGCTTGGGCACCAGGGCCCATAACCTGATGAACAGTGCACATAGAGACCATACTCACAGTGACAAAGGAGACTGTGGTGAGATATGGAGGGTGACTTGAAGCAGCAACAGAGTAAACTTGCAGTGAAGCAGATGAGAGTGTCTGGCACACAACAGATGAGAACTGGTGTTTATACAATAGAGGGAGACATACCTGGCACACAACAGATGAGAACTGGTGTGGTGCCAGAGCGTACATGGTACTCTACTTATACTGCTACAGGAAGTGACGGTAGTAACACAGGTCACAGTAAATACAAGGCGCATTGTTCTACAAGGAGACAAAAGGAATGTGCTGTTCTGGAGAACAAGGCGTATAGAACAAATAAGGGTCCAGACTATGATATCATAGTGACATCACAATAAAGATAAAGAAACAAAGGGAAGTACAAAGACAATAGTACAAGGACGGTCTAGAGAAGTCCATGATGTCATGTACATGTGATGTCATAGATAAGAGAATACAACAAAGTCCGAGATTGTAATGATCATAATGATCTAATCTACATGTCCTGTATATCTAATCTAAAGCAGTCCGTTATCTGCGTGTCCATACGAGCCGCTAAGTGCGCGCGGGTCACTTATCAACACAGTTCTGTGGCAGTGGTGCGTGCCCTGACTGTCTCCCATTCGTCGTGGAGCCGTTGCACGGCGCGACACTTTTCTTCCTCGGTGAACTCGGTAGGGGCGAACGCGATTGTTACCCCTCGCTCCTCTGGGTGCGTGGTTTGGAGGACCACTGGATAGGCGTCTTCTTTGATGACGGCGTGTTGCCAACTGATCTGTGGTTCGTAGGCGGCCAGCCATGGGTAACCAAGGACGATGTCCTCGTTCCCAGTATCTGTGAGTAGGAACCTCATTGTTTTGTGGGTTCCCTTGGTCTGTACGTCGAGATCTGCGCAGTGCGTGATCAGCCCTGCTTTGTTCTCGGAGTTATCGATGTTCCATATCTTTTTGGGGGTCTCTAGCTCTTTGAGACCAATCCCCATTCGCTTCGCGAACGCGGGTTTAATGAAGCTGTCTGTGGCTCCCGAGTCCACCAGTGCTTTTACTTCGGCCATGTTGTAACTTGTTCGAACGGAAACTGGAATTCTCAACGATCGATAGCGTGTGATTATTACAGAATTACAACGGAGCGCCCTCACCCAGGCCGATGGGTTTAGGCGTTTGGAAAACCCTCCTTTCCCCATAGTTCTTGGAGGACCAGGTCTTTTACTTCATCTGGCACTCCGGCCACTCCCTGGAGCCACTCCTGGGCTTGTTGTTGTGGGGTTACCCCTGCGCGTGCTTGTACTCTTGGTTCTTGGGTGTAGAAGTCTGTCTCCGACCTCCTACTGCCACTGCCCTGCGCGTTGTTACGGTGCTGTGGGCAGTCGCGGCTGAAGTGTCCCTTCTGGTTACAGGTGTAGCAGATCACTTCCCTTGCGTCTCGGGGTGGCCCCCTTCCTCTGCCTCGTCCCCTCGGTCCTCCTCTGGGCGGGTAGGGTGGCCTTTGTCGGTCGAGTATGAACTCTGCTCCGGCGAGCCTCCCCTGGGTGTCTTCTGCTTCTGCACCTCGTGCTCGCGTCCTATCTGCGGAGGTGTCCATCGCGTTGGGGTTCTGGTGATGGGGGAGGTTCCTTGGTGTCCACCCGCTCTGGGGGTTTCCCCACGGGCTAGGGCGCGGAGTAGTTCTCGGAGTGGGTGTTTTTAGTGAGTTGAGACGTGCCTGTAGATGCATATACTGCTGTTGCTTCTTCATCGCCGCTTGCTTCCATGCTTCGAACGTGGCGGGTTCGTACTGTTCGTAAACCTTGGCAAACAATGCCCTTGGGAGTCCTGCCGTGAACAGGTCCAGCGTTTGAGGGGCGTCGAGATTGTAGTCAGCTTGTCGGGCTAGGCGTTCAAAGGTAGCTACGTAGCTGTCAATGTCCCCGTCCTTCATGTGGACGCCCTTGCGCAGCTCCGCCTGCGCTTGCTCTTTCTCCATGGTGTTGGCGAATCGTCTGGTGAAGGCGCGAAGGGTCTCTTCCCAGAGGCGTCGGGTGTGTTCGGGGAATCCCACCTCTGTCTGGCGCATCAGCCAGTCAGTCATGTACATCACCCATTCGTTAACTGTCTCTCCCTGGATGTAGCCGAGGAAGAGGAGTGATCGGCGGTAGTAGTTGCGCATGATGTCGCTCGTACTGTTGACTCCTTGATAGAGGTTCCACTGTGCTCTGAACTGCAGGGCCTTGGTACGGTCTCCGTTGAAGACTATGGGAGCCATCCCCGGGAATCCGCCTCCTCCGGGTGGTCCTCCTCCGCCTCCGTGTCCTCCGCCTCCTCCGTGTGGGTGGCCTCCGCCTGGGCCTCTTCTAGGTGGCCCTCCTCCTTCGGGAGGGTCTGGTTCGTCAGGTCCAATGGCCCTCATGAGAGCTGCGTCGTCTGCGGTCATCCGATGTCCTGTGCCGGGGTCGATGGGGAGTAGATCTTCTGGGACTCCGTCTTGCAGTAGTTGTACCGGGTCCACTTGAAGTGCGTACGTTGGTTCTAACTGGGTGGTTGTCATCTCGTCTGGTGGGTGAACGATGATCTGCTCAGCTTGGGGTGCTTCGTTAAGCGTAATCCCTCCTGCTAGGTTTGCTAGCTCTTCTTCTTCTTCCGCGTTTACTTGGGAGAGGTGGTCTTCTTCTGACTCTTTGCTGCTTCGGTCTGATCCGGAGCCTTCTTCTTCTGTGGTGCTTGTGGTAGCTGCACCGTCGATGGGTCCCACTCTTTCTTGGGGGACTACTTCGCTCTCTAGGATATCGCACCGATAATCTCGTGTAGTTGGTCTGACCACTGTTCGTATTCCTGCGTCATTTGTTGCGAGTATACACCAACAGGTATGTTCGAAGTTGAACTCAACTGGGTAGAATCGACTTGGTCGGGTAGGGAAATCAACGAAGTACCCGGTTTCTCCTCTGTGTGTCCTCCACCTAGCAGCTTTCAGATAGCGCGTGGGGACGTTCCATTCTCCTCTGCTGGGGATGGTATACGATTGGGCTCGGTTTCGGTCCCACCGATCTCTTGTTGTGGACGCCACTGTGTCGTTGGTGAGGGTTAGCTTGGTCTTAATGTTGCATTAGGGCCGTCCTAACGATGCTCGACTTGAGCGGGGACAGAGTGGCGAGTTACTCAGGGAGCGACTTAGCGAATATAAGCACACGACCTTAGAAGGAACGTGACCGCTACTAGCACTGGGGCGAAGTCCACCAGGCGCACGTACTGCCGGGCGATCTGCCTGATCAAGGCCAGACGCGACAGGAGACAAAGGACGAGAAGAATGCAGACGAGGAGAGAGGGAGACAGGATCTGATAAGGATTCAAGAAGACCAAGCTAAGGAGCTCGGTCTTCGCACTACCCACTAGATATACAGTTGACGAGGAGCTTTGAAGCTCCTCCGGAATGTAAGGTACCCAGTAGCCATAATAGCTCGAACCCTACTACGACTGTCCTAGGCATGAGTCAAGTCCGTACCACAAGACATGTGATAACAACAACAAGCTGACTGAGACGACTGTCCCTGACTAATACTAGGGTAGTCAGAACCCCATGAGACTGCAGTCCGTACTGATGAGTCCGATCGCAACAGTACCACTTACCCCCTTCGCTAAGCTGATTATTCAGATAGTTTTTTCTGATCTGGCCCCCCTGAGTCGACACGGCGGCGGCGCTTGGGCCTGCACTCTCACCTGACTCTGCCCTTCTCCTGTCTGTACGCTCACGCCTATCTTCAAGAAACGGTGCACCAGTCTCACGTGGGTGCATGGCTACCGGATACAGGACAGGAGCCAGGGGTTGAGCCATGGGGTGATGAGCATAACCCCATGGCTGACTCAGAAAATGTCCAATGCCGATGCTAGCCTGAGGAATGACTTGTGGGTATTGCATCGCCAGAGGTAGCGGAGGGTACATGGGTCCATAGAAAGGAGCCCCATATGGCTGTGCATAGGCCTGTGGTATGTTCAAGGGTAGACCAGCAGCGTGATACTGACCACCAACAGGAGGATGTCCCATCAAGGGCTGAGCATGCGGAGGCGGGAATTAGTGTTCGAAAGTCCAGTCCCATGAACCGGAAAAAAACCGGGACCGGACCGGACTGCAACCGATGGCAACCGGACCGTCGGTTGCGGTTCATCCAGATTTAGCATGTGGCTGAAACCGCTGTAGGACCGGTTGGGACTGGTCCCAACCGGTAACCGGTACATGACCACGCCACACTATCTCGACCCTACGACCACGACCAACACCGTCGACGCCAACCGCAAGAATGCCGACAGTGACTGCAAAACAACAACGGCAGTCATGGCAGTTGGCTGTCAGCTAACGCCGCCACCACGTAACAACCTGGACGACAACTTGAAGACGACGACGACGAGACCCCACAGCAACCGCGCCAACCACCACGACCACCACAGCCATGAAGACGGCTACGACGACTATGACGACAACTACGGCGACTACGGCAACGACTAGGACAATGACTACGGCGACAACTAGGGCAACGACTAGTCTGAGGACGACGACTTGGGCGACGACTACGGCAACGACTTGGGCGACAACTACGGCAACTACGGCGACGACTAGGGTGATGACTAGGGCGACGACTACAGCGACTACGGCGACACTGCGTGACTCATGGTGGCTCACCAACCGACCTCTGCGACGGCTACGACGACTACGACGACTATAGCGACGGCGACTACGGCGACTACAGCAACGACTAGGACAACGACTAGGGCGACAACTAGGCGACGACTAGCCTGAGGGCGACAACTACGGCGACAACTACGGCAACGACTGCGGCGACAACTACGGCGACTACGGCGACGACTAGGGTGATGACTAGGGCGACGACTACAGCGACTACGGCACTGCGTGACTCATGGTGGCTCACCAACCGACCGCTGCGACCACTACAGCCGTAGCGACGGCTACGACGACAACGACGACAACGACGACAACTACGGCGACGACTATAGCGACGACGACTACGGCGACTACGGCGACAACGACTACAGCAACTACTGCGACACTGCGTGACCCGTGGCGGGCATTGGCGGCTCACCAACCGACCGCTACGACCACCACAGCCATAGCGACGGCTATGACGACTACGACGAGTATGACACGACGCTGCGGCGGTTCACCAACTGACCGCATCTATGTCGCCGATCACGACAACGACTGCAACGATGACTACAACGGCGGCAATGGTGATGAGGTTTGTATTCCATATTAGCTAGATAGTCTTGTACCAGTACTAGTAGTAGTATAAATTTAATTGCATTGTTATGACTGCGGTTGCAGTCGGTCCATATGAGGTTGTGACCGGTTGTGAACCGGCTCAGGACGAGCCGGTTTAGACTGCAAAAACCGGTCTTTTTGTCGGTTTGGTCCGGTTCTGGGAAAAGGGGTGAACCGATCCATCGGTTGCGGTCCCGGTCTTTCCAAATTAGGCAAAAAAACCGGACCGGACCGGACTTTCAATCACTAGCGGGAATGGTGGTGGCAGTGGCATTTGAAACGGGCGGTGCTGGCCGTGCTGCCCCCCAACCCTGGATGGATATGGTGTGTGGATATGAGCAGTTTGGCGACGAGGAAGCATTACGGTGAGTACAGTGTCAATGGATTGGCCCTATGGCACGCCATTTACCCTACTTATACTCAGTACAGAGCGATCCTCGCACCAACCAGCTGAAATTCACCCTCTTCAAACAGCCGTCTGTGTGCTAGTGTCTGTTTCAGCCTTATGGTAGCTGACATTGCTTGCGAACATAGCAACATGGCCATGTGTACCAACACCCCACTGACAAAGTGACTGAACTACACAGAGTCAACTTGGTCTGTGTAAGGTGAGCTTTCTCTCTATTTGAGCATGTCGCCGAAATACACCTTTTCAGTGTCCTCAAACCGCTGCAAGCCTCTAGCCAGCCATGTGCTACGTGCGTGCTGAAGTCACGCCCCCCGACGTCTCCCCTGACTCCTTAGTGGCCACCTGTAACACCCGCTCTTCAATACAGTTTTTTTGTATATACCACAATATGATTTGTTGGGCTTTACTGCATGGCTCCGTCTTTTGGAAAAGTAGCCATAGTGCATCCTCACACCTGCAAGTTCAACTTAGCATCGAAATGCATATGCTCATTATATAATTTTCTTTTTTTTAAATTATTTTATTACTACAAATAATTTGTGTGAGAAAAAAAATCGGCAAAGTTGCCGGACAACCCATTCAATCTCAGCCCTATGCTGTAATCTGGTCGCGAAGGGCCTATCGAATTGGATCTAGCTGTAAGCCTCAGAAGTATTCCCGTTGTAGTACATATCATTGAAATCCAATACAACTGATTATGTTAGCCATTATAATGGGATTATATTGTCCATTTATCGGAACTAAATCCCATACAAAATTACGCTACCAAGGGCGTCAAGATTTCTCGTCCGAGTCGATGGCAAATTTCCAGCCCGCCCCTGAGCCCGCTTTTGCTTTGTAACGCCGTGCGTACAGTAGTTTGGGCAAGAGTTTGGGCACCGTCACGGTGACCGATGACTCGGACACTACGCCTCTTCCTTCTCAATTGGGGTTGTCATTCCCTTGGTCATTCCAGCCCGGCACTCAGCTCTTTCCCCTGGCCCTCGGGTAGATCCTGTGAGAATACGCGATATCCAACTGACAATTAACAGAAGATGAGACTATGCCAGCTGGACACCCTGATGAACCTGGCATGGGCTCGGGAGCGGAGCTGGGGCATGGATGGGCAATGGGGCGGCGGTACAGACAAGGTACTGTCTTCATCTTTCCCCCTTGCGAACCTGACCTGACACACCACTATGGACGCGCTGCACACGACCTCCCCCGCCCACACGTTCCTCCCGACAGGTGACCTCCCACGACTTCCCGCTCCCGCAAGCGACGCATACACCCTCAGTGTTGCGTTAGGCCCGTCCTAACGATGCTCGACTTGAGCGGGGGACAGAGTGGCGAGTTACACAGGGGGCGACTTAGCGAATATAAGTACACGACCTTAGAAGGAACGTGACCGCTACTAGCACTGGGGCAAAGTCCACCAGGCGCACGTGTTGCTGGGCGATCTGCCTGATCAAGGCCAGACGCGATAGGAGACAAGGCACAAGAAGGATGCCGACGAGGAGAGAGGGAGACAGGATCAGATAAGGATTCAAGAAGACCAAGCTAAGGAGCTCGGTCTTCGGACTGTCCACTAGATATACAATTGACGAGGAGCTTTGAAGCTCCTCCTGAACGTAAGGTACCCTATAGCGATAGTAGCTCGAACCCTACTACAGCTATCCTAGGTATGAGTCAAGTCCACACCACGCGACATGTGATAGCCACAACTAGCTGACTGAGACGACTGTCCCTGACTAATACTAAGGTAGTCAGAACCCTGTGAGACTGCAGTCCGTACCGATGAGTCCGATCGCAACATCACCCCCTTTTCAGGTGCGACGCCCCGACGCTCCAAAGCCCTCCTCCTCGTAGCGAACTCGCGTCCGCTGCGGCTGCTGGGCGCTCCTCCTGCCCCTACGGGTCTTCTTCTTCGTCAGCTCGTAATCCACCATGGTGCCCGCCTCGTCCTCGATGCGCTCCAACGCGTTGGCCATCTCCAGCCGGCGCCGACTGCCCGCCACCTTACCTTGGACCTCCCCCAGGGCGGCGATGAGGTCGTCGATGCGCTGGTTGAGGCGCTGCTGCTCCCGGTCAGCGAGGCGGTAGCGGTGGATCTCCGCCGTGAGGGAGAGGTCGTGGATGGAGTCGAGGCAGCGGTCGACGCGCGCCCGATCTTCGAAGGCCTCTGTGAAGAGAACCATGTCCGCGGCGGGGTACATGGGCTTGCCGCCATACACGTAGTGGGGGGCGGCGTAGAGGGGGCGAGCGTAGACCTTATCTGACTCGTCAATGATGCCCACCACCAGAGGGTCCGGCCCCATGATTACTTGATGGTATCGAGCCTCGCGCTCAACCCCGTCGGGGGAGACGATGCGAAAGGGGAGATAGTCCGTGCCAGTGTTGGCCTTGAAGCCACTGGGGACTCGTGTGTTGATGACGGCCAGGGGCTGATGGGTGGGGGCACCCAACACCCCGAGGTCCCGCTTGTACATGGGGGTTCCGTCGGTGTTGAGCGAGTAGGGGGTTTCACGTGGGTCGTCAGTGTCTGTGGTGGAGCGAATGAGGGGGTGCGTAGCTGGGTAGTCGCTGGGGGCGTCCTCGTCCAGACCCCAGTCTGCTGTATCAGCCGCCGATGCCTCAGCTGCTGCTGCTTCAGCTGCGCCCTCCGTAGCTGCTCGTCCCTCCACTCCTTCACCACTTCCTTCCATGGCCGCACGGGCCCGAACTCGGTGTGGTACTTGGACAGGTTCACTGTCACCGTGTCCGTCAAGGCGTGGAACGAGGCTATCTGCGGCCTGGCCCTCGAGTAGGGCACGCTCTTCTTCTTCGGGGGCCGCCTCGTAGGTAAGAGGCTGCGCACCGGGGGAATCGGCGCTTCCCCCAACGGTGGGGTCTGGGAAGGCTCGGAGGACGGTGAGGGCGTCCTCGCGGGTGGCAGGCCCATGGGCGGTGGATAGGGCCTTGGTGACGGTGTCGATGGTGGACTGCGACGGGAGAGAGCAGGAAGACATGGTACGAAGGTAGACAGGATGGAGATGGATAGCAGGAGTTGCTGAGGGACTTAGCTCGTAGTGGGCTCTTCTTATATGCGTTTCCCTGGCGGGGTTCAGTGCTTTGAAGTCCCGGACGGCCTGGTCGGCGAATACTTCGCTCCGGTCGACCCACTGATTCTCCGAGTCGGGGTACCCCTTCCATTTCACGAGGTACTGCAGTTTCCGCGTTCTTCCGAATCTTCGCGAGTCTAGAATCTTCTCGATCTCGTACTCTTCTTCGCCTTCTACCAGATCTGGTGGTGGGCGTTGGTAATTAGGCCCATGTGTTGCGGTCTCGTGGTATCTGGTGAGAAGATCGGTGTGGAACACCGGGTGGATACTCCACTGTGTGGGAAGTTCGAGGCGATAATTGACAGAGGACATCACCTGTGTGACCCTAAAGGGGCCATGTCTTTTGGGCGCAAGCTTGGTGGTTGGCTGGTTGGTGCGCAAGTGGCGTCCTTCCAGCCACACGAGGTCCCCTTCTTTGTACTTGGGCGTATCTTTGTGCTTGACCCATGACTTCTGTGCCTTGATAAGGAGGGCCTTGGCCTGCGCTCTGGCCTCTTGGAATTGGTCGATTCTCAGCGCCACTTGGGGTATGGGCGATGGCCTATCAATCCAATCAGCGCGCGGGTTGTACCCCATTAGGAGGTAGAAAGGGGACTTCCTAGTGGTCTCATGGGGCCAGTTGTTATGTGTGAATTCCGCTATAGGGAGATAGGTCGCCCAGTTGTCTTGCCTCTCATTGGTCCAGAAGCGGAGATACTGCTCGAGCCACTGGTTAGTCCGCTCCGACTGTCCGTCTGTTCGGGGGGTGGTAGGTGGTGGAGACGTTCTGTGAGATTCCTAGGATCTTGCATAGTTCTCGCGTAAACTTGGATGCGAAGCGTGGGTCTCTGTCACTGATGACTTTGGATGGAAGTCCGAATCGCAGGAAGACGTGCTTAGCGTATAGAGCAGCGGTTCCTTCTGCGGTGATTTCCTCTTGACAGGGGATGAAGACGGCTGCCTTGGTACAGTCGTGATCAGTGATGGTGAGGATTGAGTCAAACCCCTGCGACTGGGGTAACTTGGTGATGAAGTCAAGGGCAATAGTTTCGAAAGGGAGTGCCTCAGGGTTCGGATAAATCGGGGACAGTGGTGCTCGGGTTGGTCGGTTGTTGGCCTTGTGTCTTTGGCACTCGGCGCACCCCTTGACGTAGTCCAGGACGTCTTGGGCGAGGTTTGGCCACCAGTAGGAGCGTCCCACCAGCTGCGAGGTTTTGTTGATACCTGGGTGTCCATAAACCGGTGGTGTATGGTGAGCGGAGATGATACTTCTCTTGTCATATAATCCGCCAGTCACCACCCGTCTTCCATCCTTGTACCACGTGCCTTCGATCTTCTTTAGCCGATGTGCGTCGATCCATGGGCGAAGGTAATCCTCGTCTTGACGGTATGTCGCGTCTGGCCGCTCCATCTCTCCAGGTTCTATCGTCAGGGTGTTCGGCATGACAGTTTCCACTTGCGTGGCTCGCACGAAGAGCGCGTCGGGGAGGACCACTACGTCCTTGTTGTCGTTATCCCCCTGGTCGTAGTCTGGTCTTCGGGAGAGTGCATCTGCCCTTCCGTTGGCTGTGCCTTTGATGTGGTGGATCTCGAAGTCGTATTCGGATAGTTCGAGTACTTCCCTAGCGATGCGTCTGCTTATTCTTTGTGGCGACCTCCAGTACTGCAGGTTGAGGTGGTCGGAGAATACCTTGGTTTTGTGTGGAGATCCTGCGAGTAGGGGTCTCCAGTGGCGGAAGGCTTTGACGATGGCTAGTAGTTCCAGGTCGTAGATGTCGTAGTTGCGTTCTGCTTCGTTGAGCGTCGCGGAGTAATAGCCTATGGGGTGTCGTTTACCGTCCTCTTTACGTTGTAAGAGTACGGCACCCACCGCGAAGCCTGATGCGTCCACCTCCATCTCGAATTGTTCCGTGAGGTCCGGGTGTGCCAACACTGGTTCGCTTGTGACCAGGGTCTTGAGTTTCGTAAAGGCGTCTTCTTCTGCTTGTCCCCACTGCCACTCTGTGTCTTTCCGCGTTAATCGGTTTAGAGGTCGTGCATATGTGGCGAATCCCCTGATGAAGAGGCGATAAAAGTTGCAGAACCCGAGGAAAGAGCGGACCTGTTTGACCGTGGTTGGTGTTGGCCAGTTGCGGATGCCGGCGACTTTAACAGGGTCCATGCGTGTCACCCCCTTTTCAAGGATTACCCCCAGGTAATCGATTGCCGGCGCATGGAAGACGCATTTCTCTGGTTTGAAGTACAAGTCATTGTCCTTTGCGATCTGGAGTATGTCACGTACGGCTGCGATGTGGCCCGCTCGGCCGTTCCGGGATGCGATGCCGATGTCATCCATGTAGACGCGAATGGTGGTGCCCAGCAGTTCGTGTTTGTTGATGGTGGGGCCACAGAGGGAGTCCATCATGTCCTGGAAGGTGGCCGGCGAGTTGGTGAGGCCAAAGTACATGACAAGTGGTTCGAAGAACCCGTGGCGCGTTTTGAAGGCGGCCTTTTCCTCGTCCCCTTGCTTGATGCGAACGTTGTTATATCCCCAGTGGACGTCAAGTTTAGTGTAGATGTCCGCGTTTCCCAAGTCCGTGATGAGCTCTTGTATGAGCGGTAGGGGGTACTGATTACGCACAGTGAACGAGTTAATCTTTCGGTAATCCTGGACCGGTCGCAGTTTCCCATCCTTCTTCTTGACGAAGAAAAAGGACGATGCGTAGGGGGATTTCGATGGTCGGATGTACCCCTTCTCCAGTTGCTCGTCAAGGAATTTGCGAAGGGCGATGTCTTCGTCGCATGACATAGGATAGATCTGATGAACAGTGCACATAAGGGACTATACTCACAGTGACAAGTGGAGACTGTGGTGAGATATAGGGGTGACTGGAAGCAGCAACAGAGTAAGATCTAGCAAGTGAAGCAGAGGTTGAGTCTGGCACACAACAGATGAGAACTGGTGTTATTACAGAGTAGGAGACATACCTGGCACACAACAGATGAGAACTGGTGTGGTGCCAGAGCGTACAAAGTACTCTACTTATACTGCTACAGGGGGTGACGCTTAGTACAACAGAAGTAACGGAGAGTCACACAATACAAGGGGCGTTGTTCTACAGAGGGACACAAAGGAGTGTGCAGAAGGAGAACAAAAGCGTAAAGAACAATAGAAAGCCTAGACTATGATATCATAGTGACATCACAATAAAGATAGAACAAAAGGAATGAGTACAAGGACGAAATACAATAGGAGTCCAGAGGAGTCCATGATGTCATTGTACAGTGATGTCATAGATAAGAGAATACAATTAGTCCGAGATTGTAATGATCATAATGATCTAATCTACAAGTCCTGTATATCTAATCTAAAGCAGTCCGTTATCTGCGTGTCCATACGAGCCGCTAAGTGCGCGCGGGTCACTTATCAACATCTCCCCGTGATCAGCAATCTAGGATTAGCACAAGCCCATGTCTATGTTGTGTTGTTGGAGCAGGGTGCGTGCGAGTGACTTGGTAAAGCCGTCTGCAACCATTTCCAGAGTAGGGGTTCTAATAAGAGTGATGGTCCTCTTTTCGATGTACTCCCTAATGACATGATGCCTAATGGCAATGTGCTTCGATCGCCTCCCAGTGACAGGGTTCAAGGCCAAGTCAATGGCACCCTTATTGTCACCATGTAGTGGGATGGGGTCGTCGACCTCGTACCCGAGTTCCAAAAGGAAGCTCTGATACCAAGCGGCTTGGTTGGCCGCATCGGTCATGGCCATGTATTCCGCCTCTGTAGTGTTTTGGGCCACTGTCTTTTGCTTTCGCGAGGACCAGCTTATTGCACCATTGGCTAAGAGGAACACATAACCCGAAGTGGAGTGTCTGTCGTCAACCTGGTCACCCAGAGAAGAATCAGAGTAGCCAACAAGGCCGTCTCCACTGGCGCCATCATAGACTATCCGCATATCCACAGTGCCTACTAGGTAAGCCAGGACATATTGCGCAAGTCGCAGATGTTGGGGGGAAGGATTCGCTGCATACTGCGCCAGACGTGACACAGCGAATGAGATGTCTGGTCTAGTGCCAATCTGAACGTACAGCAGACTACCAATGAGTGACTGGTAGTGCGTAATGTCAGAGGCAGTAGCCTGACCCGTATATTTATGAAGGTGCTCGTCAGCACCAGCGGGCAAGGGTGTGGAGTGTGGTGTGGCATCAGACATGCCAAAGCGTTCAAGGACATCCTTGATGTAGCCAGACTGGTCTATTTCGATGCGTCTGAGGGAGCGGTCACGCATAATGCGCATACCAAGATAAGACTCTATCTCCCCGAGATCTGTCATCTCATAGCGCTCAGAAAGATCTGACTTAAGACGCTTGATTCTCTCCAGAGAAGCACCCAGGATAGTGATGTCGTCAACGTAAACGATAACGAAGAGTGGTCCATCCCCCTCTCGTTGAGGCAACACATATACGCCGGCATCGGCAAACGTCCGCTTAAAGCCGAGTGCAAGTAGCACTCCATGGAATTGCAAGTTCCATGCACGGGAGGCTTGTTTGAGACCATATATCGCCTTGACGAGGCGACACACCTTCGTCTCTGCACCAGTGGTGATGAACCCTTGTGGTTGCTCCATGTAAATCTCCTCATCAAGCACGCCATTGAGGAACGCAGACTTGACATCCATCTGATGGATGTGCCAGTCCTCCAGCGCGGCCAACGCCAGAAGTAATCTCAGCGACTCGAATCGTGCGACGGGAGAGAAGGTTTCATCAAAATCTATGCCAGGGATTTGCGTAAACCCCTTAGCCACCAAGCGAGCTCTGTAGCAGCCATCCGCTTTGAGCTTGAAGACCCATTTGGATTTTACTGCCTTGCGATTAGGCGGGAGATCTACTAACTCCCATGTGCCATTCTTGGCGAGCGCATCCATCTCATACTGACACGCCGTTGTCCACTCACCTGCATCCACAGACCGCATGGCCTCTGCATAGGACACAGGATCTCTTCCGACATAAGCTGCAGCTAACAGCTCTGCAAACCCCAACCGTCTACCACGTGTGGCCACATTATCCGCTGTGAAGTAGCGGGGATTGGGCACTGGTGCACGGGCAGAGCGTCTTGGTGCATTGTCCATCTCACGCAACAGCTGACTACGCTGTGCGCGGTCCTCAAAGCCACCAGGCATATCTGGTGAGGGAGGAGGGACATTGTGCATAATGCGCGTTGCACTTTGACGCGGTGGTGGAGAAGTCAGAGGGGGCTGTTCACGCTTAGGTGTGACAGGAAGAGTTGGTGGGGCAGGTGGTGGTGGCGTGTGTGGGCGCTCTTGTTTGGGGTCTAGAATGTCTTCGACATCCTCCTCACTGCTGTCAGAGTGTGCAGGGGAGGGTGCTCGCTGTGGTGGTAACGCCGACGTGCTAGGTACGGCAATTACTGGTGTATGTAGTGGGGGTGAGGCCACTTGAGAAGGTGGTGGGTGTGTCTCAGCACCCTGGAGGGACGGGAAGCTGCTCTCGTCGAATGTCACATCCCTGGACAAACGTACAGAGCGGGTTTGGCGGTCCCAGAGCTTATAGCCCTTAGATTCGGGCTCAAACCCGATAAGCGTGACCTCAATGGCCTTCGCATCCAATTTGCGACGCTTATCAGCGGGTACGTGCATGTACCCCTTGCATCCGAAGATGCGCAAGTGTGAGACATCTGGTACTTTGCCAGAGTACCAGAGCTCATAAGGTGTGCGCCACTTAAGCGTACGGGTGGGAGAGCGGTTATAGATGTGTACCGCGGTGCTCATCGCATGCTCCCAGAAGCCTTTAGACATGCCAGCTGTGTGTAGCATGGCCATTGCCTTATCCGTAATGGTGCGGTTAAACCGCTCGGCTTTCCCGTTCGACTGTGGTGAACCTGGCATCGTAAGGTGATGCTCTATCCCTCTCTGCTTGAGAATGTCCTGTACTTGGCTCGCCATGTACTCGCCTCCGCGGTCAGAGTGGAGTGCGCGCAGTTTATGGGACGTCTGGGTTTCACCCCAGGCCAAATACATCTGCAGCGCTTTCACAAACTGATCCTTCGACTTAATAAAGTACACCACTGCATGTTTGGAGTGGTCGTCTATGAAGGTGGCGGTGTACGCGGAGCCTTGTAGGGACTGAGTTTGCATTGGACCGGCGAGGTCACTGTGTACAATCTCAAAAATACGGGTTGTCCTTTTGGTGGAGGACGCAGAGAAAGGTTGACGAGTGGATTTACCCAACTCGCACCCACGACACACAGCAGTATGCGTGGTAGAGCTGTCAATGTCCATGCCAGTAGTGGCAGAGGGACCGTACGATTTGAGAGCAGCAGAGGAGATGTGTCCCATGCGCTGATGCCAGATATCAAGAGTGGTGGCAGCACTTTTGACGTGAGCATTGAGGCCAATACTTGAGGCATCCAACCAGTAGAGGTTGTCCTCCAAATAGCCAACAGCTACACATTGCTTTTTGACAGATATTTTAAATGAGCCACTGTCAAAGGCCACTTCCGCACCCTTTTGTGCTAAGGCACGCGTTGACAAGAAACGTGTCTTCACCTGTGGAAGGTGTAGCACATTACTGAGGGTGATGGGAAGGCCCTGGCTCGTAGTGAAGACGACGGAGCCTACACCAACTTGGTCGATGGTGGACTTGTCCCCAAGGCGCACAGCGCCTTTGCATGGGGTGTAGTCCTTGAAATCGGATCGATGTGGTGTGATGTGGTGTGTGGCACCACTGTCCATCATCCAACGCACACGTGAGGCAGCATACAAGGCAACACCAACTGCATTGTCCGCCCAGTTAATGGCGGGTTCATCATCGACCTCCTTAATGGAGGCGGTGGTTGGTACTAATACATGACTATTGGCAGCCTTGTTGCTAGTGTCCTTCAACTTCCCCGCAACTTCATCCTTCTTCCTCTGCCTGCAATCAGGCTTGATGTGCCCCTTTTTGTTACAGTAGTGGCAGGTAAGTTGAGAGTGGTCTCTCTTCTTACGTGGGCCGCTGCTGGTGGGTCTAATGGGGGCAGCCTTGTTGAGGGAGGAACCAGAGGGGCCAGTACGACGCGCCTCCTCAGAAACAATGCGCGCAATTATTTCAGCGTGCTTGAGCTTGGAGGGGGCGCCACTGGCTAGGATGGTGGATGCCAGAACCTCATAGGAGGCTGGCAGGGCGTGGAGAAGGATAAGACAGAATTGGGTGTCAGTGACACCCATCTGCGCGTTGGTGAGGCCGACTCGCAGCTCATTGAGCTTGGCCAACTGAGAGGCCATGGGTGCGGAGTCGTCGAGGCGGGCTTGGGTGAGTTGGATCCACAAATTAAATATGGTGGTGCTGCCGCTAGCACCAGCATAGACGTCCTTCAGCTTGTCCCACTTCGACTTGAAGGTGGGATAGGTGAGGGGGTCGGCAACGAGGGAGTAGACGTCGGGTTTGAGATAGAGGCGGAGGTACGCCTTTGCCCGACGCTGGACAGAGTCCCACTCATCAGAGGTGACTCCAGAGGGAGGGACCTGGAGGTAGAACACATCCTCAGCTTCGTGCAGCGTGAGGATAGCCTCCAAGGTCCCAGACCACTCGTTCCAGTTTGACCCGTCAAACCTGCTGAGATGGATGCCTGAGGGCATGCCAAAGGAATTGCCATAGGCATTGGCGATGCGTGAGGAGGGTGTGGACCCAGTGGGAAAAGGGGGGAGTGAGCCCCCTGCTGTGGCGCCTGCAGCCGCACCGGTGGCACCAGTGGGCGAGGCAGCGCGAGATGATTGGCCAGACATAGGGATGATTTATCTATCGCCGAGGAGCAGTCAGCGATAGTGCTTCATAATAGTTGCAAGATAAGGGGGGTAGACACTCCTGTCTGTGAATCTGTAAGGCCAGAACGCTAACGTGTCCTGCCTCCTGTGGTATGCCAGTGATACAAGGGCTAGGCCCAGGTTGAAAGGTCCCTTTGCCATACTAGGAGCCAGCTGCCAGCCAGGATGTGTCTAAGACACGGCTCACTAGTTTGCGTCAGGGGGATATGGAATGATGTCTTTCAGAGCCCAAGGCTGTCTACCTCAGCCTTCTCGGCCTGTTGGTTGCCTCATCGCCACAAGTGGCTTCACTGAATCCTTTCCCATTGCCGCTACAAGGCAGGAGTCTGGTTGCAGAACACCATAAGGTGAACACCCCCCAGAGTCTGAACCAGGTTTTACACTCCCATGGTGAGGAGATCCTGCGCCCAGTGTGGAGCACCAGAGACAGCTGGCGCTAAGCTCCACAATACACAGCCCAGTGGGCCATGCACACCTGGATATGGATTAAGGGGCTACCAGATCCAATCTCCTTGCGCATAGCGCAGGGGCTAGGAAAACAGTGGGGGTGAAAGTAGGACTACTGGGCAGTACATGTACAGGAGGTTCCTCAGCAGTGACAACTGACGCCTCAGTGTCCACTGCCTTGGGCAAGGCTGGTGAGGCCCCAGACAGACCTTGACCTGGTGTGTGATCCTAGGAACACAGTGACCAGCCAAGTGGAGTGGCTTGGGCACCAGGGCCCATAACCTGATGAACAGTGCACATAAGGGACTATACTCACAGTGACAAGTGGAGACTGTGGTGAGATATAGGGGTGACTGGAAGCAGCAACAGAGTAAGATCTAGCAAGTGAAGCAGAGGTTGAGTCTGGCACACAACAGATGAGAACTGGTGTTATTACAGAGTAGGAGACATACCTGGCACACAACAGATGAGAACTGGTGTGGTGCCAGAGCGTACAAAGTACTCTACTTATACTGCTACAGGGGGTGACGCTTAGTACAACAGAAGTAACGGAGAGTCACACAATACAAGGGGCGTTGTTCTACAGAGGGACACAAAGGAGTGTGCAGAAGGAGAACAAAAGCGTAAAGAACAATAGAAAGCCTAGACTATGATATCATAGTGACATCACAATAAAGATAGAACAAAAGGAATGAGTACAAGGACGAAATACAATAGGAGTCCAGAGGAGTCCATGATGTCATTGTACAGTGATGTCATAGATAAGAGAATACAATTAGTCCGAGATTGTAATGATCATAATGATCTAATCTACAAGTCCTGTATATCTAATCTAAAGCAGTCCGTTATCTGCGTGTCCATACGAGCCGCTAAGTGCGCGCGGGTCACTTATCAACAAGATCTTGCAGTCGATAGCGGTTGGGGCGTCCTTTCTGAACTCGATGGCATGGTCCCAAGGTCACGAGGGTGGGAAGCGATGTGATTCCTCTTCGCTGAACACTTTAGCGAAATCCGCGTACTCTTCTGGGATCTCTGTTGTGCCGGTGAATTGTTGTGCTTCGATGGCCAGTTCTGTGGCAGTGGTGCGTGCCCTGACCGTCTCCCATTCGTCGTAGAGCTGTTGCACGGCGCGACGCTTCTCTTCGTCAGTGAATTCGGTAGGGGCGAACGCGATTGTTACTCCTCGCTCCTCTGGGTGTGTGGTTCGGAGGACCACTGGATAGGCGTCTTCTTTGATGACGGCGTGCTGCCAGCTGATCTGTGGTTCGTAGGTGGCCAGCCATGGGTAGCCGAGGACGATATCCTCGTTCCCTGTATCTGTGAGTAGGAACCTCATTGTTTTGTGGGTTCCCTTGGTTTGTACGTCGAGATCTGCGCAGTGCGTGATTAGTCCTGCTTTGTTCTCGGAGTTGTCGATGTTCCATATCTTTTTGGGGGTCTCTAGTTCTTTGAGACCAATCCCCATTCGCTTTGCGAACGCGGGTTTAATGAAGCTATCTGTGGCTCCCGAGTCCACCAGTGCTTTTACTTCGGCCATGTTGTAACTTGTTCGAACGGAAACTGGAATTCTCAACGATCGGTAGCGTGTGATTATTACAGAATTACAACGGAGCGCCCTCACCCAGGCCGATGGGTTCAGGCGTTTGGAAAACCCTCTTTCCCCCATAGTTCTTGGAGGACCAGGTCTTTTACTTCATCTGGCGCTCCGGCCACTCCTTGGAGCCACTCCTGGGCTTGCTGTTGCGGGGTTACCCCTGCGCGTGCTTGTACTCTTGGTTCTTGGGTGTAGAAGTCTGTTTCCGACCTCCTGCTGCCGCTGCTCTGCGCGTTATTGCGATGCTGTGGGCAGTCACGGCTGAAGTGTCCCTTCTGGTTACAGGTGTAGCAGATCACTTCCCTTGCGTCTCGGGGTGGCCCCCTTCCTCTGCCTCGTCCCCTTGGTCCTCCTCTGGGCGGATAGGGTGGCCTTTGTCGGTCGAGTATGAACTCTGCTCCGGCGAGCCTCCCCTGGGTGTCTTCTGCTTCTGCACCTCGTGCTCGCGTCCTATCTGCGGAGGTGTCCATTGCGTTGGGGTTCTGGTGATGGGGGAGGTTCCTTGGTGTCCATCCGCTCTGGGGGTTTCCCCACGGGCTAGGGCGCGGAGTAGTTCTCGGAGTGGGTGTTTTTAGCGAGTTGAGACGTGCCTGTAGATGCATATACTGCTGTTGCTTCTTCATCGCCGCTTGCTTCCATGCTTCGAATGTGGCGGGTTCGTACTGTTCGTAAACCTTGGCAAATAATGCCCTTGGCAGTCCTGCCGTGAATAGGTCCAGCGTTTGAGGGGCGTTGAGGTTGTAGTCAGCTTGTCGGGCTAGGCGTTCAAAGGTAGCCACGTAGCTGTCAATGTCCCCGTCCTTCATGTGGACGCCCTTGCGCAGCTCCGCCTGCGCTTGCTCTTTCTCCATGGTGTTGGCGAATCGTCTGGTGAAGGCGCGAAGGGTTTCTTCCCAGAGGCGTCGGGTGTGTTCGGGGAATCCCGCCTCCGTCTGGCGCATTAGCCAGTCAGTCATGTACATCACCCATTCGTTAACTGTTTCTCCCTGGATGTAGCCGAGGAATAGGAGCGATCGGCGGTAGTAGTTGCGCATGATGTCGCTCGTACTGTTGACTCCTTGATAGAGGTTCCACTGTGCTCTGAACTGCAGGGCCTTGGTGCGGTCTCCGTTGAAGACCATGGGCGGGTTGCCTTGGAGTCTATCTGACGATCGAGGTGGGTTACCTACGGGAGCCATCCCCGGGAATCCGCCTCCTCCGGGTGGTCCTCCTCCGCCTCCGTGTCCTCCGCCTCCTCCGTATGGGTGGCCTCCGCCTGGGCCTCCTCTAGGTGGTTCTCCTCCTCCGGGAGGGTCTGGTTCGTCAGGTCCAATGGCCCTCATGAGGGCTGCGTCGTCTGCGGTCATCCGATGTCCTGTGCCGGGGTCGATGGGGAGTAGATCTTCTGGGACTCCGTCTTGTGGTAGTTGTACCGGGTCCACTTGAAGTGCGTATGTTGGTTCTAACTGGGTGGTTGTCATCTCGTCTGGTGGGTGAACGATGATCTGCTCAGCTTGGGGTGCTTCGTTAAGCGTGATCCCTCCTGCTAGGTTTGCTAGCTCTTCTTCTTCTTCCGCGTTTACTTGGGAGAGGTGATCTTCTTCTGACTCTTCGCTGCTTCGGTCTGATCCGGAGCCTTCTTCTTCTGTGGTGCTTGTGGTAGCCGCGCCGTCGATGGGTCCCACTCTTGCTTGGGGGACTACTTCGCTCTCTAGGATATCGCACCGATAATCTCGCGTGGTTGGTCTGACCACTGTTCGTATTCCTGCGTCGTTTGTTGCGAGTATACACCAACAGGTATGTTCGAAGTTGAACTCAACTGGGTAGAATCGACTTGGTCGGGTAGGGAAGTCAACGAAGTACCCGGTTTCTCCCCTGTGTGTCCTCCACCTAGCAGCTCTTAGATAGCGCGTGGGGACGTTCCGTTCTCCTCTGCTGGGGATGGTATACGATTGGGTTCGGTTCCGGTCCCACCGATCTCTTGTTGTGGACGCCACTGTGTCGTTGGTGAGGGTTAGCTTGGTCTTAATGTTGCGTTAGGCCCGTCCTAACGATGCTCGACTTGAGCGGGGGACAGAGTGGCGAGTTACACAGGGGGCGACTTAGCGAATATAAGTACACGACCTTAGAAGGAACGTGACCGCTACTAGCACTGGGGCAAAGTCCACCAGGCGCACGTGTTGCTGGGCGATCTGCCTGATCAAGGCCAGACGCGATAGGAGACAAGGCACAAGAAGGATGCCGACGAGGAGAGAGGGAGACAGGATCAGATAAGGATTCAAGAAGACCAAGCTAAGGAGCTCGGTCTTCGGACTGTCCACTAGATATACAATTGACGAGGAGCTTTGAAGCTCCTCCTGAACGTAAGGTACCCTATAGCGATAGTAGCTCGAACCCTACTACAGCTATCCTAGGTATGAGTCAAGTCCACACCACGCGACATGTGATAGCCACAACTAGCTGACTGAGACGACTGTCCCTGACTAATACTAAGGTAGTCAGAACCCTGTGAGACTGCAGTCCGTACCGATGAGTCCGATCGCAACACTCAGGCTGTGCACCCCGTGGAGCGTGTGTGCACTGAAAACTTGAAGCCGTTCTTCAAGCTCTTACCCTGTCGCTCGTCGCCACGCTACTCAAGCCGCGCAGGATCTTCAATGCCGAGTCGCCAACTGGCATGGCCTAGGCCCGGGGCGTGTGTGTGCAGGCGTACCACTGGCAACAGAGGCTTGAGGACAACTCCAATGGCAACGACAGTAAGAATAACCACAACGGTGACAGCGAGGATGACCACGACAATAGTGAGGACGACCCCTAATGTGGCGATGGCGAGGACGACACAACAATGGACAGCTGTAACCACCGAGGAGTGACGGTGGAGGCAGCGACGACGACCACGGGGTGATGGCAGCAGCGGCAATGACGACCGCAACCTGGCACGACGACACTAACAGTGCAGACTGCCGAGGAGTGTCCGCTGCCCATCACCAGCCCTACACCACCCCCACCACCACGGCCGCCGACATCAACGTCCATGATGCCCACACCGTGACAACTGCAACAAATACAACGATGGCATTGAGCAGCGACGACGACCGTGACGATCGCGACGATGTGTGTCCCGGACCTGCAGACCCAGACGCGGCATTAAACCATGTCCTCCGAGTCAGCCTTGTTGTATTTTAGACTAGGTACTGTTCCTTCCTTCCTAAATAAGAGGGATAGATTAGCGAGACTAGTATTAGCACTGGTGGTGCAGTAGTAACATCATTGACGCCCCCGGCCCACGGGTTGTGAGTTCGAATCCGGAACCAGGCGAGTAAGCCCAGAATGGGTGATTGGTAAATATGATAAGATGTGTGCGGCGATAACATAATCTACATAATGTAAGTGAGGAATAATACTATTTTTTTCTTGGTCGTAATCTAGGATCATTATATTACGTTATATCATTAAAAGGCATTACATGGAATTATCTGGCCACAATCCAATGCAAGTCCAGCAATTCTTGCAGAACAATATATGGATCGCGTCGGTTGTATGGTCAATATATTGCTGACACAATTATTCCCACCCTTACGTGGACTTTCGGAACATTGTAATCAATTCTGATATTATATAACCGATTCCGTGGCCCATGTATATAGGGCGACACTTTTTACTGATGCCGTACACTGGCACTGCCAGTGGGAACTGGTACCCCTTGACCGAGCACACCCTGCTTGATCACCCGGAGTCTACTGTCCGAGAAGGATCAGTGAGAGATAAAGGAAGCGAACGATTGGAGAGGCCTCTTCAGGACTGAGGTGAACACCCCAGTCTCAGGCCGCCAGCGAAGTCCATACGTCCACCTTATCAGCTGAGCGCTGATTGATGATCACCCAACCTGTTTCTTTTCACGAGGTTTGATCAATTTGATGGCCTTATCAAACTCTGTCCTCCTGTTTATAAAGAACGGCAACTCCTGGATGTCGGTATCTCTCTTCTCTCCATGGTTCTAATCTTCGTCGAGTATCAATGGGAAACCTCTCTAGTATTCGATATTGCTCTCAGCGAGGCTGTTGGGACCTTGAAAGCTCAGATTCAGGCAATCATTGGAAAACCTATCGGTATGAACGAAAGGGGGACGTATTCAATTTCTTATTGATCTTATCCTCTTACCATATAGCACGGCAACGTCTTCAGCATATTGACGAAGACAGTATATGCCAGTTGCTCCATCGGTATCATAGTCCAGAGCTCGAGGACGAGAAGAATTTGGAGTTCTACGGTATCTCCGAGGGAACAATACTTTTTCTTTCGGATCGCCCTCTGTCACCCATCGTCTTCGTTAAAACGCTCACTGGGAGAACTCTGAGGTGTGAAATGGCTCTGGACTGGGATGTCCTGATGTTGAAACGTGTTATCCAGAAGAAGGAAGGGATACCGCCACGTATGCCCCACATGCTAATGTCACTTCTCCATCTGATCTCCATCCTCGTAGACCTTCAACGCCTCATTTATCGTGGACGGCAGCTGAATGACATCTCGACCCTTTCGTCCTATGGGATTCAAGAGGAAGATGTCATTTACCTCGTGTTCAGATTGTCAGGGGGCGCACCCATGAGACCCCTGGCATATGCATATGCTATTGTGTTGTATGATTGGGATGGAGATATGGTATGTCGTTCTTTTACGGGGATATGTTACAGGGGTATAACATCGAAGTGACGCAAGACCCACCAAGTTTTCAGCTGTCCAGGGACTGAAACTTATTCGCGGAAACGCCGTCGTCATTAACGAGATGGTAGATGAGAACTGGTATGGGGGTCGTGAACCAGGTGAGGTAGACTCTGTCCGGCGAGTATTCCCGTCTAGCTATGTGAAGATCAAGACGTGTGTCAAACAACCATCGTGCGGTCGATTGAAATCGCTTACATGTGGTTGTCAGGTTTCTGGATCCTGATTTTCAAGCCGCAGTACCAGGATGCTTTCCTGCGAAGATTGGCCCCATGTCGTTCTCCGAGAAGGCTGATGCCGAAAACGTAGTTGCCAACATTCAGCTAGACGAAAGCGAGCCAGCTCCTCCCTTACCCGCTTTCAATTACGAAACTGCACCGTCATACCTCAGGTGCGACATCGCCGACCAAGGATCTAGTTTCGTTTCTGTTACATTCATCCCCGACCAACTGGTTGTCCCAGGGGACGCCGTCCACGTTAATGTTAAGCTCCTCTGTCTCGCTCACGACCCACGTCTCCGCATTGTTTCGGTCAGCCTCAGAGTCGTCGTACCGGACAACGAAGTTAGGATTGTGGAGCCGCAGAAATTGACAATTGGCGAAGGTGTGGTGGTCGTACACAGAACTGACACGGCAAATACGGGTATAGCAGCAAATATCAGGCTTGGGTCGGCTGGGGGGGACACTAGCAGTACGAAAGTAATCACTACGCAGCGTACGGGAGAGGAGGCTATTTCCCGCGACATTCGAGGCGATGTGGACCGAAATAATGCCGTCTGGTCAATCAAGGATAACGGTGCGCAGGGTATACGGGGTAATGTAGAAGAGTTGTCATTCACATTGGAGAGGCAACCTGGCGAATTTTTATGTATTTGTAGCGTCTCTGCGATGATGGAGGATGGACGCATGATTACTCGCCATGTGAGGTCGGGCGCTCGTTCATGGATTCGAGGAATTGGACAGAGGCCTTGGCTTTCGTTTTTGCAGCTGTTTAATTTTGTTTCCTAGATTGGATTTTGTGCACTACTACCTCCAATACGGTACTTATCAAGTGGTCAAAAAAAATTTAAATTGCACGGGGGCAGGTAAATTTGTCTATGGGTCTGCCAGTGGCCCAGTGAGAAGGATTTCGCGCCATGGGGCCAATCGGTTGGCACCCCAAATCGTTGACGAAGTGCTTACCCAGAGCTCTTCCGGCTTGGTCTTATCATCATCCACTAGGCAGTCGATAAGCTGGCACTCATTCATATAAGTGCCGTTCAACGTCCGTTAATTCACTCACTAAAACATACCTTTCCTTGACCATGTTTTTACCGCCGCGCTGCCATATTCTCATACCTGGGCAACGTCCTGCTTAACTGGTCTTCAGTTACGAAGACGTCGATTTCCTCAAAGACGCTCAAAGCGATTGTTTCGTCGACTATGCCAGTATTTGGCATCACGACGAAGGAAACTTTCCGGGGACGAGCGCTATCGTCTCGCCGGGGATAAGTTCTCTCTTGATCCCGAAGAGTTCCGACGGGCTATTCGTGATAGTATTCGACCAGAAGACGCTTTCATTAGCTTCATTCGCGATCTTCAAGCGGACGCCCAAGGCGCGCTACGCATCTTCGCGATGTCAAATATTTCTACACCCGATTACGAGGTCGCCCGCGCGAGGCCTGAGGCTAAGGAATGGAGTATCTTCGAGCGCGTTTTCATTTCCGCAGCGGTAGGCATGCGCAAGCCAGAGCTCTGTTTCTTCAAGTTCGTCCTGGACCAAATCAAGGTCGAGAGGCCGATTGGAATCAGAGACAAACGGCGGGCAAATTGTCGCTGAGAATTTTGCACAATTGCTCATCTTGGAAGCTACCAACAAAAGGTATGGCCAGCGTTTTGAGTGGATCGCCCAAGTGATCCAGCCGCCTCCCAAAGAGCTCGTGAATTACGTGGATCGCCCACGTACCTGGAACTTTTTCAGAGGTATTTTTAAGCGCTACCCTTCGGAGTCTTACTTGGATGTCTGATCAGCCATTTCGTTTCCTATTTGGTAGAGAGACCGGTACTCACCACGGATAAATTTCCGCCTGTTTTGGATACGACGTCTGTTGGTCTCATGGTTACCCAGCCTGATGACCATGTGTTTGATTCGGTAATGGATGAAATGCTCCAATACACGACCACCGATCGCATTCCGATGGTAAATCGACGATAACTCCAGCCGATCCACAGCAATTGATTGAGCTACTTACGGCAGATGTACTTTGACGCGGAGCGTACACGCACAGATCCCATCGTCGCTCTCAATGTCCTACGCCTGTTCTACTCACGTGGGCACGGACACGAGCTCTCAGCCACCCTCGACTGGGTAGTCGGTGTGCTCGAGCACCGCGCCTATCTCAACGGCACGCGGTACTACGAGACGGCCGAGTGCTTCCTCTTCTTCGCCGCGCAGCTCCTGCGCGCCACCCCGGGCGTAAATCTACACGCGCGAATTGCGCCACTACTGCGGGCGCGGATCGAGGAGCGCACAGGCGCGGCATCCGACGACGCGCTCGCGGGATGCGTCGTCGGACTGCGCCTCGTGCACGACCTCGTGCTACTCTTGCCGCTGCAGTGCGAGGACGGCGGCTGGGGGCCCAGCTGGATTTACAAGTATGGTTCGTCTGGGGTCAAGATCGGGAATCGCGGGCTCACCACGGCGCTCGCGCTCAACGCCATTGCGGACCTGCAGTCCCCGCCACAGCCACAGCCACAGGAGCCGTTGTAGACCTTGGAGAAGTGCGGGCTGCTGCCCGTGGGCCTTCCGTTGTCGCCGCTGCTGCCACCTCTGTTGCGTGTGAAAGACAAGAAGGAGTGGACATTCTCGGTGGGCACGGTTGTGAAGGCTGTCTATGCGTACGTATTTGCTACGGCTCGCACCAGCACTGGCAGGCTCGTGCAGGACCCCGGCGTTGACGTTCGTCGCCACGAGCGTGGAGGCAGCATTGGCGCTTAAGTAGCGCCTCACTGGCAGGAGAATGATGCGAGACGTCCAGGCGTAAGTTTCTCTCTCATCACAACGTATCATTATCACCGTATCTTAGCTCTCTCTGACTCTCTCTAATTCTATCGGTTTCCAGAGCACCATTGCCGTCGCACGCTTGCACTTTACTGCCGTTGTCGTTATTTGTTTGCTTTACTGCCGTGCCCGTACCAATTGCTGTACCCAGTGTGGTTGGCAATTCTGTCACTTCCACACCGTTAGTACAGTTGTGATCTACTGTACATACTAAGCTACGTACTTGGCCCTGCACATGTTAAGTCATATATATGAACGATCACTGGTCGATCACCACGTGTTACACGGTTCAAAGCAACCTCACATTATTGATGCTTCTGCCGCAAGACGGCCAAGACCAAGGCCAAGACCTCCGGGTCATTTGCGAAGGTACGCTTGTAACTTACACCTCATTGTGCGTCTCTTCTACCTTACGTATGGGTATCCGTTGCTGTATGGTCTAGTCCGGGCCCGCAACGAAGATCATCATACGACGTATCAAACCCAGACGAAGCTCAGCTGTATGGATATTCACGCAAAGAAGCGGAATGGGGGATGCAACAACGTACACGCGACGGCCTCGAATCAGAGTAAATCCCACCTGGTCCGACACGGAAAATTTTCCAGGTTTTCAAACGTCCAAAAGTGCTCTCCTATGGCAAGGGTTTTCACCTTAGTCCCTTGTGAAATAAGGTTGCGTGTTCGTCCGAGTCTATGGTCAGATTGGATGTGCATCCGAGTCCTGAGTCATCCTCGAGTGGGTTCATTCTCGGCCACAAGCCGTCAAGTGCTTCTGAACAACCCCCCCGCTGATTCGCCCACGCTCCCTGGGCTTCCCATAATCGTGTTCCCAAGAGCTCCGCACTCGCACGCGGCCTTAGCGACACAAACCCGACGCGTCCCCGATTGCGACAGCCACCTCTACGATATTATGTGGCACACAAAAGTATGCACGTCCGCCCTGCAATCACCCGACTCAGTAGGGCCTGTGCTGCCCACTGTATCTGTTCCCGAGCTCGCCGCACTTGCGCGCGGCCTTCGGACGCACACCCGATGCGTCCCTGACTGACAGCCACCCCCTGCGTGCGGTTCACTGTTCCTGTTCCCGAGCTCGCCGCACTTACGCGCAGCCTTGTCGAGTTGAACCCAACACGTTCACGACTATAGCGACCACATGTACGACTTCTCGTGCCGTGCAGTCCCGCACGACCACTGATCACGTGCACAATTCGGTCAATTCGGTCACAATTCGGTCATCTTGGTATGACAGAGCTCAGGCTCTCAGGCCATTCTCTTACACGTGATGCATTGGCCATTCAACCCTGTCGATTGCGGCAAGATTCTCGGCAAGACTCGATATCGAAGTTATATTGAAGAGGTGAACTAGTTACAGAGCTGCAACGGACAGTTCTATTCGGTGGGCCAACCCTGCTTTCTAGGCGTACAGTCGCACCTGCCCTAACAAGGTGAACTTGAAGACCCAGAATCTTGCCCAAAATTGTGTCTACCTATGCTTTCTGTGTCTCATCCCGAAAATGTGTCACGGGAGGTCGTTCGATCGAACCATCATCCTCGGGTGAGTACAGTGTTACCACAGCTTTAAGAAATCAAGTTTCACCCTGTCAGCGGTGCGGTGTGGACCGTATAGTAGTCATCGAGTCATCCACGAAAGAGTTCTCCCAATATTCTATCAAAGTTCTCCAGTGGCTTCAACCTGCTCCAACCAACGTGCACCCGGGTTTACGCTTTATGGACCCGTCTGAGAAGTTCAGATTTTGCGCCATGGGGCCATCCATTCGGCACCTCCCCATTCGCTGATGAAGTGCTCTCAAAAGTGCCGTTTGAGTTAATTCGCCCTCTAAAGCATACTTTTCTTGGTATTGAACTGGAGTGCGCTCAGTCGCGCGACACTTCCGCGTCGAGGAGTCGGCCGCACCGCTACCCACATGTTCACGTGTTGGCGACATGTGCACCGAGAGTCGCCGAGAGTCGTACACACTGGCGGAGTATAGAATAGAGGTGAGTCGTGATGAAGGGCTCGTAACACGATCATTACTCGCTTGGATACTTTGATTGTCGAGCTTTTATTTTGCGAGTACTGCGGTCAAGGGCAACCCCCTTGCGTGCACTGTTGAAACATTCGACGTGTTCGTCTCCTACGGGGGGGACGTCGGTTCACGTTTTCACGTGTATTCACGATACCTACGATGCATTTATTCGCGCATCGTAGGCACTGGCATTCCAGAAACATCCGTTCTATCTGGTGTGCCAGACTAATCTTCACTCGCTGCGTTTTATCATGTCTTTACCGCCACGCTGCCATATTCTCATATTTGACCTGGGCGACGTCCTACTTACCTGGTCTCCAGTTACCAAGACCTCAATTTCCCCAAAAATCCTCAAAGCTATTCTTTCCTCAACTATTTGGCATGATTACGAACGCGGAAGACTATCAGAGGACGAGTGCTATCGTCTCTCTGGCGATAGGTTCTCTCTTGACCCTCAGGAGCTCCGACGCGCTATCCTCGATGCCCGCGACAGTCTTCGACCAGATCAATCCTTCATTAGCTTCATCCGCGATCTTCAATCAGAGGCTCAAAACTCGCTACGCATCTTCGCCGTGTCAAATATATCTGCACCCGATTACGCGGTCGCCCGCGCGAAGCCTGAGGAATGGGGTATCTTCGAGCGCATTTTTACTTCCGCAGCGGTAGGCATGCACAAGCCAGAGCTTTGTTTTTTCAAGTTCGTACTGGACCAAATCAAGGCCGAGCCGTCTTCGGTGATGTTCGTCGACGACCGGTCTGAGAACGTTCTGGCAGCTCGCTCACTTGGCATGAATGGCATCGTTTTCGACGACGTTCGGCGTGTACGACAGTCCCTCCGGATGTTCACTGGCGATCCCGTGAGCCGCGGCCTCTCGTTCCTAGATGCAAGAGCAGGCCAGTTGGAATCGGAGACAAACGGCGGGCAAATTGTGGCTGAGAATTTTGCACAATTGCTCATCTTGGAAGCTACCAACAAAAGGTATGGTCAGCGTTCTTGAGTGGATTGCTCAGGAGATCCAACCCACTCCCTCAGGGAGCTCGTGAATTATGTGGATCATCCTCGTACCTGGAACTTTTTCAGAGGTATTTTTCAAGCGCCACCGTTTGGCGTCTTACTTGGATATCTCATCAAAGTCATTTCATTTCCTTTTTGGCAGAGGGACCGGTACTCACCACGGATGAATTTCCGCCTGATTTGGATACCACGTCTGTTGGTCTCATGGTTACCCAGCCTGATGACCATGTGTTTGATTCGGTAATGGATGAAATACTCCAATACACGACCACTAATCGTATTCCGATGGTAAGTCGACGATAACTCCAGCCGATCCACAGCTATTGATTGAGCTACTTACGGCAGACCTACTTTGACGCGGAGCGTACACGGACAGATCCCATCGTCGCTCTCAACGTGCTACGCCTGTTCTACTCACGCGGGCGCGGACACGAGCTCTCGCCCATGCTCGACTGGGTACTCGGCGTGTTCGAGCACCGGGCCTACCGAGACGGCACGCGGTACTACGAGACGGCCGAATGCTTCCTCTTCTTTGCCGCGCAGCTCCTGCGCGCCGCCCCGGACCCAAATCTACATGCGCGACTCGCGCCACTGCTGCGGGTACGGATCGAGGAGCGCACAGGCGCGGCATGCGGCGACGCGCTCACTATGCGCGTGCTCGCAGGGACCGTCGTCGGGCTGTGCCTCGCGCACGACCTCGCGCTGCTCTTGCCGCCGGCTCGTCTGGGGTCGAGATCGGGAATCGCGGGCTCACCACGGCGCTCGCGCTCAGCGCCATCGCGGCCCTGCAGTCCGAGTCCCCGCCACAGCCACAGCCACCCCGAGCCGCTGTAGATCTCAGAAAAGCGCGGACTGCGGGCCTTCCGTTGTCACCGCAGCCGCCGACTCTGTTTCCTGTGGGGGAGAAGGAGTGGATATTCTCGGTGGGCACGGTTGTGAAGGCTGTCTATGCGTACGTCTTTGCTGTGGCCCGGATCAGCAGTCGCAGGAGGACGTTGGCGTCGACGGTCGTCGCTACGAGCGTAGGGGCAGCATTGACGCTGGCTAAGTAGCGCCGCACTGGCGGGAATGATGTGAGACGTCCGGGCGTAAGTTTCTTTCTCATCACAGTACCTTAGCTCTCTCTCTAACTAAGTTATGTTTAATTCTATGGCACCATCGCCTTGCACTTTACCGCCGTGCTCGTACCAATCACTGTATCCAGTGTAGTCGGCAATTTCTTTTACTTGTGTACATTAGTATAGTACGCACTGTGGACCTACATACAACCTACATACTGACCCTGCACATGTAAGTTATATGCTAGTGAACGATCGCCACGTGGGGTGTACCCATGGTTACACGGTTACAAACCACCTCAAATTGTTGATACTTCTTCCGCAAGAGTCATGACCCCGCGTTATTTCCGAAGGTAACGCTTGTATACCTCATTGTGCGTCTCTTCTACGTAGGGGTATCCCAGCTCGCTCAAAAACACGCCGAACTGCGCAGAGTCTTCTTCGGGCGCCTGGATCCCCGCCAGGACCCTGCCAAGGTCTAAATTAACTGTTATCAGTATCTAGATCGTGGGGGAAATCGAGGAGCGCGTACCGCCTCCTTGATTCCGATAATGGAATAGGGAGATGTTCCATCCCATATTACGTAGGGAGGAGAGGAACTTGCGGAGCGCGCCAGGGCGTTCAGGGAACTCTGCGGGGGACGTAGGGCGTAATGAAAAAATTATTTTGGGGTGTCAGTTTGGTATTATGTGGCGGTGGCGCGGGGACGCGATTAAGGGGCAGGACGCACCGAATCTGAAGATTCGCTCGTTTGGTGCATCTGACGCCCCGCCAATCATGTGGCGCGCGTGACTCTTGGCCATCTCGTCGTCGCTGATATCGTACCCGGCCATTCCGCCGCGCTGGAGCTCGGCAAGCACGGTCTCCACCTCCTTCTCGCGTGACGTCGTCTCGAGCTGGAATGACAGGAAGACGTGTGCGTGGTCGGGCGAGTTGTATCTATACGTGAATTCTGTGACCGAGCGCGGGTGTATGACGGTGTGTAACGCGAAAAAGCTACGGTCGTCAGGTGAGGTAAAGAGAGATGCAGCGTAGCATACCTGCCAGGTCGCTCGGGTATGTCAACGCTCAGCAGGGCCTCGCGTCCCTCACCCAGCGCCGCACGTTCAGCGACGAAACGGAGGCGATCGAAATTCATGTTTGCTCCACTGATCACGACGACGAACTTTTTCTCGGCTCCGATGAGCTGATTGTCCAGGATGTATCTTTTCAGTCCAGCCAGAGCGAGCGCACCCGCCGGTTCAGTAACAGAGCGGGTCTCTACAAGATGGTGTGTGAGAGAAAGAAGGGAGGGGGAGCAACGAGGAGGCGTTACCTTCAAAGATATCTTTTATCGCGGCGCAAAGCTCATCGTTGTCGACTTTGACGACCCCATCGAGCAACTTCTGGCAGATACGGAACGGCTCTTCCCCCACGATGCGCACCGCAGTCCCGTCGCTGAACGGGCCCACTTCCGACAGCAGGACGCGCTCGCCCTTATCCAAACTGCGCGCCATCGCATCGCCGTCGAAGGTCTCCGCGCCGAGGACACGTATGTGCGGACTGCCGATGCGTTTCACGTATTCGCATATCCCGGCAACGAGGCCGCCGCCGCCGACGGCGCCAAAAATGGCATCGAGGTGCTCGGCGTCCGGGACCTGTTTCAGGATCTCCATCCCGACGGTGCCCTGACCGGCGATGACGAGCGGGTCGTCGTACGGGGGCACGAAGACGAGGCCGTGCGTGGTGGCGAGACGGGCGCACTCCGCCTTGGCCTCGTCAAAGTCCACGCCGTGGAGGACGACCTTTGCGCCGAGGCGCGCGACGTTGCGCACTTTGATGGTGGGCGTGCCCTGGGGCATCACGATCGTGCATGGGATCCCCAGTCGCGCACCTGAGAGAGCGACACCCTGGGCGTGGTTGCCTGGCAGAGGGGTGTCAGGACTGACACGTAGGCAAGCGGGCCGCACGGCTAACCGGCGCTGCAGGTAACGACGCCCTTCCATCGCTCCTCCTCCCCGAGACTGGCCATAAAGTTGTACGCGCCACGGATTTTGAAGCTGAAAACCTCGTGGAGATCTTCACGCTTGAGATAGATCTGATTTCCAAATTTTGCGCTGAGATTCGGAGCATGGACGAGGGGTGTCTCTTTGATAATTTCATACACCCTTGAAGTCAGGATGAGGCGAAGATAATCTGGGGTCTGTGTAGGTAGAAGAAGGTGTGGCGAGAGACGCGGCCATGAGACAGGAAGCGGTGCGTCGAGAGTCATTACAGTACTCCCGATCGGGCCGATAAAGACAAGATAAAATAAATAAATATTATTGTCATGTCACGTGATTTGACATCATCAAGAAGTGGGAAAATAGAAAACTGAACATTGACCGTGTCGGAAACGGAAGGAAGAGGGGGTTTAACGAGAATGCTGTGGAGATCTCTGTAGAGAGTGGCACTCAGAGTCGTTGGGTGTTGCCGACGACGATGATCACTCCCGGTCTGTGTGAGATAAGGAAAAGAAGACCATATGACAGGAACGTGTGTGTGTTGCGTGTGTGTATGTCCTGTTCTGCTTTATATTTGCACGATAGACCGATAGGAGACGGGGAGTGATAGTGACGTGTTACGGGGAGGAAGAGACGGGATGAGAGGACAAGGATGAGTGAGAGCGAACATTCGGCGATTGAACTGCGCCAGCCCTAAAGCGGAGAAGACTTCCCCGTTTGCCATTTCCCAGTCTCAGACTCTCAGTCCCGCACTCGACCTCTCTCTTCCTCTTCCTCGTCCCATTCCCCCGTTCATGGCCCAAGTTGCGATGATGGGTCCCCCCCTTTCTCCAAGGGAAACGCGCCGCTCAGGAAGACGCAGTGCCCCTTCTGGCTCAACTAGCACCTCCAAGTCACCAGACTCCCCCAACTCAGAGTCTGCCCCCCGCCTCCTGGCTCCACCCAACCGCTCCTCTTCCTCCACCTCGTCCAGAAAACGCACAAAGCAGGAAGACATCGACGATCCCCCAGACGACTCGCACAAGAACACCCCCAACGGCACAACTAACGGCGTCACCCCTCTCCTCAACGGCAACGGGCGCACAAAACGCAAGGGCAAAGAAAAGGAAAAGCCCGTCCTTGGTCTCGCCATAGATTCTATCATAGCCGAAGGAGAACAGACCGACATCGTTCTCGACCTCAACGGCGAACCCGACGTCGAGGAAGAGGAACAAGGCGTCACGCGTTGTGTGTGTGGCAACGCAGGTATGCTGTTTCTTCCCTTCACGGCTCGTGATAATACTCTCTCTCCTTCCAAACGATCTCGTGGCGTCATTTTTTTGGAGTTTGGGACGCGATTCCTCTTGGATCGCCAGCGTCTCGCCCTGGGGCGTCGTGATGTTTCGCCAGTGTCGGCGCTTAATCCCTTTTTTGACCCGTCCAGCGAGAATCCCCCCTTCCCCGATCGTCTTTCGGCATCCACATCATTGCTGCTTCATTCTCCGAATGCATAATCTGATGTCATCCCCCCGACTTGCAGGTGACGATGAGGAAAGTGCCGGCGAATTCTTTGTCCAATGCGAAACGTGCAACGTCTGGCAGCACGGCCAGTGCATGGGCATCCGAAGTGAAGACGCTGTCAAAGAAGATCACTACTATTGTGAACAATGCCGACCCGACCTGCACACAGAACTTCTCAAGTATGCCGGAGCTCACTTCCTTCTTTACGCCCACCAACCGTCTCACCACCCCACACAGGAGACTCGCCAAACGGCCCCGGGACCGTCACTCATCCTCCAGCTCCCATCCCGTCGCAGCCCCCACAAACCGGAACTCTCGTTCCCATTCGCCGAGTCACCAGAAACCCCAGAAACGCCGAAATACTATGAATAGTCGTGATGCGGCCTACGACGAGTTGATGGCCCTCATCGTGGAACACAGCGCGGTAGAAGCGGGCGTGGCCACATCGACGCAATCGCCGCCAAGTCCTATCAACGGGAGCGTCAACGGGCAGGCAGATGGCGACGAGCAACTCCCCAGCCCTGCAACCGCCAAGAGAAAACGAAAACGGGCTTCAGAAGACGCGTTAGTTTGCATTTCTCCCGTTTAGTATTCATGACTCACCGAATCCCGACTGTAGTGCGTCAATCAAACGCACGCGATCCGCGTCGACGACTTCTGATCGCCCTACTTTGCCCAAGCCCCCTCATGAGGAGACCCCAGCGCCAACGCCCAAGTCCATCTCAATGCCCGCACCTCCAGTCCCACCTCCGAAGAGTAGCTCGTCACGTAATCGACGTGGTGGGGGTGGTCGTAGCAGGCCCTCCGCCCAGGCGCAGGACACAGCGTCTGTGGATGGGGATGAGGGTGAGAAACCTTATCTGAATATCAATTCGTGTTCATTGACCCCGTGTCTTTACACGTACATATATAGTTGGTGTCGCAGTTCCCGGGCCGAGTAACCGACGGTCAGGGGGGCGGTCAAGAGCAAGCGGCTCGCGCCGTAACCAAAACACGGGAGACCAAGCGCCGAGGCGTGCGAATGGCGCTGTTACGTCCGCTTCTGCCCCACCGGCATCTTTCACCCGAACGTATTCATCAGCCCAGCAACCACAACAGCCACTGCTGACATCCTGGGGACTGCCGGACTATCTGGCACATTTGGAACCTACACTCCCAAGCAAGACACCACAGCCACTACAGTTACGTGGATCGGGCGAGGAGCGTGGCGTGCGAGTTCGGTGGCCAGGGAAGCGCATGAGTGTAGGTGATATGAACAAGCGGGTGCGCGCGCTGGTCGAATGGGTCGGACGGGAGCAGGCGAGCGCATCGGAACGATACCGCCGACGCGAGTCGTTACAGGTGGCCTTGGGAGATCCCGCCTCAGTTGGGATCCTGTCTATTGGTGACAATACGGAGATGATTGTGGATGGCGCGCCGCCACCGCAGCCTCCACCCCCACCGCCGCCACCGATGGAGGAGAAAATCGCCGATGGGGGAGAGAAATCGACCATGAAGATGATGGAGGAGCTCATGGAGGAGCTGATTGTGTTTCAAGAACGGTATGGGCCGGGTGCAAAGAGCAAGGATCGGCGGACTGCAGTGTCCTGACATGCGCTATATCACTCTGGGGGGTCCGTGGTAATCACTGTTGTACTCTCTCTCTTTTTTGTCTTTACTCTTATTACTACATTATATCTTTTTGCTTTATTAATCCTTCTCTGTTACTGTCTCTTCAGTTCGAGGACCCCGAATGTGCTGAGTCTGCAGTCCTCGGGGTCCTTTGTCCTTCATTCGCGGTTCGCGCAACTCGTTCGCGCAGCCTAATTACATTTACCGTGGGTCGTACGGTGTCTTCGCTCCTCCACGATGTCCAGCTCGGGTTACTCTCGACAACCATCACTAGGTTTCTCGGATTTCGGATCGGGTGACGAGAAACACGTTGACACCAATGGCGGCGACTACTCAACTCGGATGAGTGAGCTCTTCGATGACGACGACGATACTCCCACCGTCTCTGTTCCCCGCTTCGACGCCGACGACGACGATGACGACGAGGGCGAGGAATCATTTGTATATGACGGCGCCGATGCGCCGGTCACGCGCACCACCTACCGCGAACAGTTGCGCGAGGTCTTGGATGACGATGCCGACGACGACACAGTTGAGGAGCACGAGGTCGAGCGCTCGCTTTTGCATGACGTTGACCGCCCACCAATAACAGTCGAGGACGAAGCCCTAGTAAGTCAACTCATTCTCAACACGCTTGTTCGATGCTCATCTCGCGTGGCGCACACACCTCCCTCATGCACGTCGCCATTCCACGCACTTGTCATTAGCCCCCAGCCATCTTTACACCTTCGCCTTCCTCTGCATCAGCATCTCTGTCCTCCCCACCAATCATGTCCTCCTCCTTACTAAACGGAACGCCGACCTCATTACCTCTGAGACCCTTCCTCCACCCAACGATCTCACGTCTGCGCTCGTACACACCCCAGGCTTCGCCCACCTCCTCCGCGACGAGTGCGCCCTCCGCCTTCCGCGGCGTCTCACCCGTCCCGTCTAGCTTTTCCACCCTCTCGCCCGGCTCGTCCTCTGCACACCTCCCAGGCGCCGAGAAGCACGAATTCCCACAATCGAATGGGCACGTCCCGGATTCGCGGGAGGTTTTCCGGTGGACGCAGCTACGTGTGCTCGGGACACAAGTCTTTGCGCGGCCTTCGAACAAGGCACAGGCAGTTCTTGGCGCTGCAATCGTCGGCACGCCCACGGTGTTAGCGGCGAATGGGCTCATCTGTGTCGGCATGGACAACGGGCGGATACTTGTCTTTGACTTTAAGCAGACACTCAAGTGCGTCTGTGGGGATCCCGCAACAGGTGAGCACGATCCTTGTTTTTAATAATGAGCTGGGGGCTCATCGTGAGCCGTAGAAAAGACGGTTGGCGCGGTGACCGCCCTTGCACTCTCCCACGATCATACTTTCGTTGCAGCGGGGCACGCAACCGGACATATCCAGCTCTTCGACCTCAAGAAGCCGCAGGTGCCAGCGCGCTTTGTCCCTCCAACGACGCTCGCAGCTGTCGGGTCAGGTCGGAAAGAAGGACACCTGGAGGGTTCGCGCATCGTCAACATCGGTTTCGTCGCTGGGCGGCACACCGCTATCGTCACCGCCGACCATACAGGACTGGCCTTCTACCACAGTCTCGGCAAGGCCCTCTTCTTTGATGCGTCGGACGTGTTGCGCATACTGGGGAAGTACCCGGACGAGGAGCCTGTCGTTCTGGGACAACCGCCCTTCCATCGACGACGCGCGCGGCGCACAAACACGATCCTCGCCATGGCGCCGCTGCCTCTCGGCACCGTACCGCACCCAACGGACACGTACAACGTGACTGCGCTTCTTACGGCCGCCAAGTTGGTGATCGTCGGGCTCAAACCGTCGCCCAAGACGTGGTACCGCAAACACCGCGGCGAGGACGACGATCAGATGGGTAAGGGCAAGTTCCGTGCCGCGTTGGCGTGGTTCCCGAGCGTGGTTCCCGGCGCTTCCGCGGGTCGCACAAAGCCGGAGCCACCACCAACGAAGAAGGACAACGCCAAGGGCACACTACCACCCACGACACCGATGCTGGTATACTCGTGGGGACCGAGGCTCCAACTTTTGCTGGTCTCCGAACTCAGGACGGTCGAGAAGTTCACGAGCGAACGCACGGGCAAGTTGACGACGGTCGAGGTCGGTCGGCTCGTGTTTGAGGAAAAGGCACAGTGGACGGCGCGGGACAACGTGCACGCCATACAGTGGTTAAACGCCAAAGTGGGTCCGTTCGAGCTTCTTCGCCGCTTGGATTTGCGCTGAGCGGGATGCGCATCTGTAGCAAATCCTCGCCGTCACCGCGTCTGCACTCGAAGTGTACGACGTTCACACACGAACGCTCGTCGAGCATACCCCTTTCGATCCATCGTTGCTTGTCTCGCCGACGATTGCTCACACCATCAACGGCGCGTTCTCCTACTCGGACGCGACGGGCGATGTCGCTCACAGCGTGCGCACATACAAGGGCAAAATCTTCCTTCTTGTAAGCGTCCCCCCCTTCCAACCCTACTCGGCGCTTTTGACGTAACCCATTTTTCTTGCAGGGTCGACAGGAAGTGCAAGTAGGCACGCTGCTTACGTGGGCAGACCGCATTCTCTCGTTCGTGGAAAACGGCGACTTTCTGAGCGCGATCGACCTCACGCGCTCGTACTACCTTGGAACGGCCCCCGGAAACAAGAACGGCCTGCCCGACGACCCACTGGAGCTTAAGAAAGTTGTCGGGGAGAAGATGCGCGAGTTGATGGTCGCGTCGACGCGATACGCGTTCTCGGAGGACCGCATGACGGATGCCACGCACCACAGTCCAGACGGGCGCGGCGTCGACCGCACGTCGCTGTTCGAAAACCTCGTCTCGACCTGCGCACGCGCCTGCATCGCGCTCGGCGACCTCGAATTCCTCTTCGAAGATCTCTTCCAGGCGTACGACGACGCCGGCATCGCGTCCATATACCTCGAGCAGTTCGAGACGTTCGTGCTCGAGCACGATGTCCGCACCGTGGACCCCCGTATCGCGCAGCGCCTGATCGCGTGGCACGCAGCCAACGGGCGGCCCGATCGCGCTGAGCGCGTCATTTGGCACATCGATCCCGTATGCCTCGACATCGACCAGGCGGTGCAGCTCTGCCAGACGCACCACCTGTACGACGCGCTCATGTACGTGTATACGCGCGCGATGCGGGACTACGTCGCGCCCGTCGTGGAGATGCTCCGCCTCATTCGCAGGGTGACGCAGCTGCGCCGGTCCCCGGTGCCGGATGAGGCGGCGCTAGAGCCGCTGATCGTCAACGCGTACAAGGTGTATCCGTACCTGGCGGACGTGCTGTCTGGACTCACGTACCCGAGCGAAGAACCGCTGGACGAGGACGAGGCGACACAGGCGAAGCGGGACCTGTATGCTTTCTTGTTCCACGGACGCTCGAGCACGTGGCCCCGCGGTGATGGCGGCAGGCTCATCTTGACGGCGGAGGAGGACGGTGGGGTCGAGCCGACGTACCCGTACTGTCGGCTACTGCTGAGCTTTGATGCTGAGGCATTTCTGCACGCGCTCGACCTTGCGTTTGAGGATACATACCTGAATGACGAGACGCGCGGCGGCGCGAGCCGACTTGTCATCGTGAAGATACTGCTCGAGATCCTTGCCTCTCCTCCTTCCTCCTCATCGTCGTCTACTCTCCCACCCGCAGTGCGGACGTTCGTACACATCTTCGTCGCACGCAACGTGCCCAAGTACCCCCAGTTCATCCAGATGTCGCCGAGTGTGCTACACAGCATCCTTGTCGGACTCACGACGGACGCAGATCGGAGCACGCGCGAGGACCGCCAGCTCGCGGCCGAGTACCTCCTGTCGACATACACCCCGCACGAAAGCGAGCAGCTGCTGCAGCTATTCGAGGACGCTGGGTTCTATCGGATCCTGCGCACGTGGCACAGGCAGGAGGGCCGTTGGGCGCCTCTGCTGCTCGCGCACATCCACGACCCAGATGTCCGTCCAGCCGACCTGTTCGCCAGCGCCCACGACATTTTCGCGACCGCAGCGCGATTGCATGCGGGCACCGTGCCGGAGGACCTCAAAACGACGGTCGCGGGGGCACTCCCCGACCTCCTGCACTTCGGTGTTATCGATACCGCGCGCTTTTTGGATCGCCATGTGCCGCAGCTCCACGAGGACGCGATAGACCAGATAAACACCAACACGGATCACGAACGCTTCGCTTATCTGCGTTGTCTGTTGGGCCTGCCCTCTTTGGACGACGAGCAGCAGCAGCACCGGCCAGGACCCTCCACAGGTGTCCCACCGCGGCTCCGCAGGATGTACATCGAGCTGCTGTGCAAAATCGAGCCTGCGAGCGCCATTCCCTCCCTGCAATATCTCCCGGCCGAGTTTCTGGAGTGGGACGAGGCACTGCGGACTTGCGAGGAGCATGAGGTGTTCGATGCGGTCGTCTGGGCGCTCAATTGGCGGGGCGACCCCAAAGCAGCCCTCCAAAAGGCCGAGGCATTCGGCACGCGCTTGTCGGCAAACGTGGGCTGGCTCGTCGCGCAGGGCGCGGCGTCGTCGAGACAGGAGCTACAGCAGCACGTGGAGAACCTCGAGGCGATCGGACGGACCGCCGTGGCCATCTGCGTGGAGCGCTCGAGCCAGCGACGGGCACCGGATGAAGACGCGTCAGTCGAGGATCTGTGGTTCCAGCTGCTGCGCACGCAGATCGCGAGCGTGCAGGCCGTATCGGCGTGTAGCCCCGCGGACGCAGAACACGAGGGACAGCACGCACCCGCTGACGGCGCTGCGCTCGCTCGTGCAGACGACGTTCGCCGCGCTCGTCTCGGCAAGCGCCGGGCGCGGCGTGTCCTTCCCGCGCTTGTTCACGCGGCTCGTGGGGACGACCACGACGGCGCGCGGGACGCAGTACACGGAGTTCCGCACGATCCTCACGGGCATGATGGAGGCGTACCGTGCGGAGGGAGACATGCTCGCTATCACTAAGCATTGCTCGACCGCGATGTGTTCGAGACGGTCGAGATGGCCGCGCGGGCCCGTGCGCGTGGGTGGGCGCCGAGGGCGGGGACGTGTGCGGGGTGTCGACGGCCGTTGGCCTCCTGCGATGGCGAAGCAGCAGCGTGGGAAGGGTGTGGCGGACGAGGAGGATGGATTCGGGAAGGGATCACGATTATGCGGACCGGGATTGCGTACCATGGCTCTTGTTTACCGCCTCAGTTATCCAGCAATGTACATTAATACGCACTTTTTCGTTTTCGTTTTCTTTGTTTTTTTGTTTTGTTTTTTGCTAATTTTATGCGTTTATATGAATTGAACCTCTTTGCGTGCCCCGCCCCACCCGATGTAGCGAATCGCCACTTGCCACTTCATTCCCCTCTAACCCCTCTCCCGACCAGCCATGCGCTGCTTTGTTTCGTGCTGCTAGCTTGGAACCTAGGGGCCCTCGCCCTTGCCACGCCGCTGCAATCCCCACTGCTCTCTCCGCCCATCCGCGGCGGTATCTCGGAGCACGTCTACAGCGAGCTCTTGCACTTCGCAAAGTACTCTTCCGCCGTGTACCAGTTC